>JACXIX010000055.1:156317-183534 GCA_014737535.1 Bombus cullumanus | reverse complement strand
TGGTTCGTCCGACAACTTAAAACTCTTAAAACTCTTCAAAAATGACAAATTTTTATACACGAATATCTACACTAATTAGAAAGAACGGCAAATTTTAACTAAAAAGTACGATAGGCTTTTGAATCCACCAGCTTCGAGTCCAATAATTAACAGAACGTTCTATGATATATTCCTCGTTTATTACAAGTATAAAAGAGAAAAAGCAAACAAAACTATTTCTTCGTTCCAGTTCATTTTTCTCGGAAATTTTTTCATTTCACGTGCTATTTTTACCATATTAGAAACAAAAGGAAAGTACGTGTGTTGTTTGTTGTACGTGCAGCGTTGAAGTTACCGGATCCGGTTCGCATACAACTGGTGACGCGTTATAAAAACAAGTTGATAAAATTGCGACTCGGCGTGAGGAGAAAAGTGAGGAGAATACGTTTGCCTCCATCCCCTACAACGATCCTGATCAATTAATTGGCAATAGGGTGCCGTGTTTCGACCACTTCGTAGTGGATTCCACATACCTAGCGTATATGAATCTTCGTCTTCGCGCTACTATCGATCTTGCGTACGTTTAAATACCTCCCTCGGCCAATTCGTACACATAAAATAGCTCGCTACCGTGAATTTTCTGCGAAATTTAAAGCAGATTACGATAGAACAGCGTTTTTCAAATTCGGTCGCCGAAATTACAGATACGGAGGGCGGTAATAGTAAGAGGAGATAGTAACAGTCAGGTATTTCTCGATACATCGGTGTAATCATTTCTGATTTGCTGTTTCTCCTGAAGGAAACGCAAAGAAAAAGATATATTTTCACGTACGCGCGTAACGTACCGGTATAAATTGAGAATACGATCTTGAACTTCTAAGACTTTCTCCTCTAATTAAACATTATCGATCGCGCGTATCGTCGCATACATGTTGCCGATTAATGTCACACTTCCGTTAGGATATCACAGCAATTCTATAGTCTCTGCTTTGTGCGTTAAGACGTTGGATTAGAGTAAGCTTAATATTTTGCAAATTAACATTTTCCATCTAGCACAACCGTGTAAATGAACATTATCCTGCCGCGCTTGTTTAGCTCACCATACAGTTTACGATATTAAAATGCGAACAGTAACGATTACTTGTTTAACGAAACGCGTAACGATGTTATAATCACGAGAACAAGAAATGTGTCTACCATATTTACCGCAGCCATCGCTCCACGAAGAAATTAACGATTCAAAAGCTCCGTTATTGTAGTCACACTTTAGATATGTACATCGATGGAACGCGTTTGAGACGCACGAACGTGTGATAAAGTCAACGAAACTAATATTAACTTGACGCTGCTGTCTACGAAAATTAAGGAACCTGAATAATAATAAGAAATCTGATTTAAATAGCAAAGGACGTTAGCCGTTTCTACCATACACTCGAATACGTATCTTTACACGTTTCACCGTTTCCTTAGAAATCTGCGGTACCGCGTTCGACCGTGCAAAAACACAAGGAACTGTGCGTGCAATCGTAAAACGCGTTCTTTCCACCGGAAGGTGTGAAATTCAATTTCTCCGTAGCAACTTGCCAGTAAGTAACCCGATCGAAGAAAACGATCGATAAGATTAGAAATTGACCGAGCTAGACATTGATCATCAGCTTTCTTTGCTCTAACACGATCCTTCTCGTCCTCGAAATAATCCGCACGCTGCAATTACGTTTACCGGAAAACTGACAAAAATTAGCCAAAAGGCTAATTAACGATCCGCAAAAGCGTTCGACCCGATCGGAAATACCTCTTCGATGGCCATGTTCCAAGAAACTCGTAACAGCTATATGTTGCACACGAGGACGTTGTGTGGTTAGGTGCACGCGCAGATAAACGTACTTGCGCCGACTCTAAACAGAAAAGAACTACCGCAATCCAAAGGAAAGACACGCTTCGCTTTTATTAGGGTCTATGAATCATACGATAACTATTACACTACAAGAAACTGCTTGCACTTGGTCGATAACCCTAATCGGTTTCGTAACGGAGTTACAAAAACATATATATACATGTATACTTGAACTTTGACTATCCGCTGTTTGACTATCCCTTCTATATGTACGATGACTAAACACGGAGAATAATGTTCGAAAATACGTTAACCTGAAAAAGTGGTAAACAACTTTCACGAAACACTCATCGGTTATGATTAATGTCCTCGTGCCGTTAAAGTCCTAGCACGGGGCTATCATCTAAAATACGCGCCATACTCGACAATAAGCAACGTTCCACGATCTGCGAATGTATCGCTATCTATCTTCTACGAACCTATTTGCTTTATTCGTGACCAGTTAGTATCCGCTTGGATAACCTAAAAAAAGTATGTCTCTTATCCGTAGACCGTAAATGGCAATATGCGATCCACTAGAGCCGAATAACGTTTTTACTTTTGTAGCGATTTAGAAAATACCTATCGCGGAACCTACTATACATATCACTATCTGTCAATCACTCGATATCTATAGCACGAGCAGTTTTTCGACAAAGTATCATTCTTTTCCACAAATATAATTCACCATACTAAAATCTTCGCCTGATTTTCCAGTGATCTATAAATTACACGAGGGTACGACGACCGTACCAATTACGAGCTAAAGCTATAGCGTAATAAAAGCGTACAAACAAGAATTGTATTTAAAAGTTTTATACTCCTTCGCTTTCAAGTACATCGACATTTACTTCAGAATTTAGTAATAAGTTAAATAAGTTAATTCGGTAATAAGTTAGTACAGTATTTCTTTTAGAAAGCTTACGTTAAACCGTTGCCTCAACGAATAAATTCCAATACAAAGGTTGGCATCTTTCTTATCTTTTATTTTTTTCCTTTTTACATTATATTATGCTACTATTATACGATTATACGATTATACTCGTAGCGGTAAAAAAGAAGCGACGTACGACGTACGGAGGATATACGGACTAGGTAGATACAAACAGAAGCTATGTCGCAAGAAAACGTTACAACTTGCACATAAGCTTACCGATGGCGTAGTTCACGTTCGCCGCGTGCTAGGCTCGATTTTCAGACACCGTATGTACGTGATACGTACAGAGTAAACTGGCGCACTTGGCCGCTTACTGCAGCCACACGAGCCACAGAAGCGTGCTTGAAACGTCCTACCTACCGTGGGTTTCGGTGCGTTTCAACCGCAGCTTCTTAAAACGTACCTTTAGATCTTTTTAAAACTGCCACTCTTTTAACTTAGTCTCCGACGATTTACGCTTACCTTCGAAATATCAATGCACGATCGAACTCGATATAAATAAATAAAGATCGGTCGTAACTCACGAACGATTGTATCTTAATTAACAATTTCAAGTTTATAACTTTAAGAAAAACTGGAATACGCATCAATCGCACAAAGATACATTTACTTTGTATTATTTTTGTTCCGATTAGATTTCCGTCTCAGATATAGGCAAGGAGGAAGTATTTTCGTCAACGATATCGTTAAGTCGCGATATATAAATATAAATGGCAAACTTTTCGATATTCGACTCTAACTTGTATACTTAATGCTTTACAGGTTGTAAAATTCTAAAATTATGTAATAATAATCTAAGGCAAACTGTGGCGGGTTAGCTGTGACCCAATGACAGCGATTACAACAGAGAATTAAGTATAAAATTGATTGGATTTTCGACAAGGTAGCAACGTATACCGGAACGGATTGCGGATAACGACTGGCCGTCGCCGATCTCGCGTGTCCCGTACGAGCGTAGATGGACCAAGGTTAACCTAAAACCGTCATCGGGAATCGTGAGGCCGTAACGGGAGAAGGACGCAACCGCGAGAAAATGCTGCAAGCAACACGAGAGAGGAAAAAGGGAAGAAGGAACTAGAAGGGAAATCAAGCGACGAGGAAAAAAAACGGACGGAGGAAGCGTAGGAAAATCAAGAAGAAAACTCGACAGAAACGGAGTGTGGGCTAGGGAGGGTGGGTGGGAGAAAAGGGGCGGAGGGAGGGGGAGAGGGTCCGGAGTGTGGTGGCGCGAGTTGGCGCGGGGCGAAGCGGGCCAAAGCGGGCCAAAGCGGGGCGAAGCGGGGCACAGAGAGGAGGAGGAGGAGTAGAGCGTCGCGGCGTTGTCCTCACACGTAGCGGCGCTTTCTTAATCATCATCTGTCTATCTCTCGGCATTAGTCGAGAAGAAGAGGAGATGGGCAACGATGCGGGGTAACCTACGAGGAATCCGCCGAACAGAAAGAGGGACGGAGAAGCAAGGGAAAAGGGCAGGAGGAAAGGCCGAGCGTTCGGGGTACAAAGAGCGAGGAAACGCGGTAGAAGGAGGCAAAAGAAGGAAGCAGAGAAAGAGAAAAGCAAGGGAGCGGGAGCGGGAGAGGCAAGGAAAGAGAAAGGATGAAAAGACAGAAGGAAGGGGTGGGTGGGCGCGAGCGAACGCGTGCAGAGCAAAAGAACGAAGGAGGAAAGAGTGCACGTAGGAAGCGCTGGACGAACGGCGAAGAAAGACGGAAAGAGTGTACCAGACCGGAGAAGGATGAGGACGATGAGGGCGGGAGGGCGACGGGGCGGGGGTGGGTGGTTGGGTGGGTGGGGGGGAGGGGGAGAGACGCTTCTTACTCCGCCCAGCATCCAAGATGGCGTTGGCAGCGGCTCCCCTCGTCATTAAAATCAATAATTAAAAAATACATCCGTGGGCACCTTCGCTTTTCTAGCGCCTCGTGACGCGTGCTCGGCACTACCCGCCCCACCAGCCCTCTCTGCGTATATATCTGTACATCTATATAGGTGTATGCGCGGCAACCAGCCGTCTGAGAACCACTGGCACCGCTTCTTCGTGGGTAGTGGGGCGACACGGGGGTTGACTCGGGGCTTGGAGAGACGCGGCAGTGGTAGTGGCAGCAACGCTGCTGGCAGGGGGTGACTGAGCCTGGCTCGTTAGGGGGAGAGGGGTGCAGTGGTACCAGGCTGCACTGGCGAGACCCTTAAACAGGGACACAAGGACGAGTGGATGGGTACGGAAGTAGGTACTTCCTCCGACCACCTCGCCACCCGCCCCCTCCCCCCGTCCTCCGCCTAACCGTGTTGCCCCACCTTCGCTCGGTGCCCCCTTCCCCCCCCCCCCGACCCCCCTACAATCATCGCTCGTAGTACCTATTCCCTCGTACGACGCTTCGAATTCTATCAAATACGACGGGCCAACTAGATTTTGCCAGCCTCTCGATCGTCACGATTATCAACGCGATATGGAATATCAATTAATTTCGCGAAGGTTCGACGACCGCGAACTAACGGCCGACACGACGGATCCGCGCTCGAGGCTTCCGGGGGACGACCAAAGCGTTGCGCGAACCACGCTTTGTCCAGACGCTTTATGCATGGCTGTTACTTAACGTTCTGAAACATATTTAAAAGGTTTTTTTGACTCGATCGAGACATACGTGCCATGATTACGCGCTACAGAGGTTAATACTTCGTACACGGTTATTATACATGGTTACACGCGACAATCGTGATAACGGTACTTTTCTTTAACGTTGCGCCACGATAGGTTTGAAGCAATTTGTTCAAAATCTTGCGTTTCCTTGCTTAGAAAGTTTCAAGAAAGTTACTCTGCGCATTACTTACTTAACGCATTAGCATTCGCAAGTGGATTCACAAGCCGTAAGGTATAGAAGAAAGCATACGTAATTTATAACATTCTGCTTGGCTAGCAAGGCGACATTTTCTAAATTCATAAAACGCATCGTGCGTCCTGTAAATCGTTCACGGTGCGATGCCGTAAGAACCGAATTAAAAATCTTTCTCTTTCTCTTTTCACTTTCGTAGCGCTTGTGTAGAAAAACATCTCGTGATATCCCCATAATCGCTTAAAAAATACTGTTGTTCGACGCTTGCGAGTTTTCCATGAAAAGTTATTAAGCAGGTCTCGATCGGTCACATCGGTATCAATGTCTAGATCGTTCGGCCCGAGATCAAGGTTGTTCAGCTTTTACGTTACACCGCCGTGTTATCTCTGTCTCCGACACTGTATTAAACCGAATACAGCTTTTTAATTTACGCTCGATCGTAAGTAATAAATTTCAGGCCAAGTACGCGTAAATTATTCCCAACAAATTCGCAATAATTTCGTATTCCTTTCTACATACACTCAATTGTACACGCACAAGTTGTATAATTTCTAGTACGACGAAATGTTACGTTTATTGTAAATAAAAGTTATATCGTTGATTTATCGTAACGTCCACATGCGCGTTTAACTACACGAACGATATACGGTTTTTAGGAGAAATCATCGAGAGAACGGAGAACACGAAGAAACGAACGTAAACCATTTCGTCGTTCTTATAGAGATTCTCGTGTAAAATTTTCACATAACTTTTTTTTTTTATCATTATTTCAAAAGTGTAGATTTCGCGCCTCGAAACAAACGATAGTCCGTCTAACAGACAAGCAAGAAAATTAGTACAGTTTTAACGCGATATTTAAAGCGATATTATGGTAATCGCAGACACTGGGTTTTATAAAAAAAAAAAAAAAATATTCGATATAACGTAGAGAATGGAGAAATCGTAGAAGAAGTCGTACATCCTTTCGAGAAATTTTGTGATTTGAACGCCACGCGTAAAACACGACCGACAGTCTAATGCTAAATGCGCGAATTTTTAAACGTATCGCCTTAGGATCATCGATGGCGCAACTTGATAATTCATTGCTTTCTTCCTTTCCACGTTTCTCGGAATTATCGAAAGCGATTGAATCATCGAATATAGTAAATATCGTCGTGCTGGCATCGCTTCACGAGCAACGATGAACACGTAGAACGCTAATAAAAAAAAAATATCGTTCGATTATAAGGAATTTATATCTATGTTTCTCGCACATCTTAATCGTATAGCGTTTGACAGAATTCAAGATCGCTTAGAAAATTACCGTATATATCGCTCTTTCGTGTGATAATATTCAATACGTGCGTGTATCGAAATAGGTATGTTATCGAAGAACCGATTATCCGAACTTTAATTTATCGTCCTTTACGCATCCATTACGCATTACGAAGGGCATTGATAAAAATTTAAACACAGGAAGTTTGTTCGATAACGCGAAATTTACAACCCTCGAAATATACGTATTCAAATTCATTAATACATTAGCTACTTCGTTATCGGTGCCGTGTATAATACGTGCGTTCCTGTGTACATTAGTACTGTGATATTTATTCATTTTGATATATTTTAATAATGGAAAAGTTGCGGCAATCGTCGAAACGAACGTGCACGATTATCGTATCGATAGTAATCGAAATATACGTATTTTCTTCCCTAATTACGACCATTATAGCGTACATATAAAATATAGGCAAACCTACCCTATTATATGCGTTATCGTAATTCGTGGCATACGTAGTAAAAAGTAACTAATAACAAAATAGAAACTATCTATATTCAACGTGTTTCGTCGTATTTTGTGTATCTTCGCGCGATACTTGTAACTGATATTACGGATATCAACAACTGCGTTACATGCCACATTTTACATGACAAATCAAATATGTAAAATATAATTATGTTTGACATACGGCTATGTCGATACAACACGGTATCGTAACTCTGATGGAATCGTGGTTACAATCTCTACCGAGATTTCAGCTGTTAGCAGATATAAAGAGTTTAGCGATTGGCTCGAATCGTACTCTCATACGTTAGATGATACCGCGTCGTCGATCTAACGCGTAAAATTTCAAAGCGTCGTTGCTTGTATCGTCTTATTCGAAATAAGAAAGAACGAGATAACGCTTTCGATGTGGAAACGTGCAAACTCTGATTAACCTTTGCGGTCTCACGGAACGCAAGGACATAAAATTGCAAGTATCGGAAGTACATGGAAGCAGATTTTCGTTACTAACGATAAACGAACGACACCGGACAAAAGACAAACACCGTAACTATACGCTTTTAGCTATATACTTTTTAAAAGAATTGCCGAAGCGTATCATTGTTCCGTCGAACAACGTTCAGCGAAACAACCTGCGTACTTCGACGACGGACAAGCGACTTAGCGAAGCGTCAAGGAAAATCCTGCGGATCTAGCGAAAGAGCGCCGCTTACGAATCCTTCGGCGAGAGTTAAATACGCCAGAAAACAATCGCTCGTAACGGAGGTTGTAGGCATTATGGTCAGCGAGCGAAAAGGGACGAAAGGCCACAGGTTGCCGAGCAGGTGTACCTCCCTCGAAGACAGTAACATTTAGGGCACGGTTAACGAATCTTAGCCGAGTAGGTAGCAAAGTGCCTCCCTCCACTCACACCCAGGTAGAAAAGGATCTCGAGAGCGTAGGTAAGGGACGTCGTGTACTAGTGGGCAGCGTGGACGGCAAACGGTCGGCAGTAACGTAGCTCTCGTTCGACACGAGGCACGCACGTTACGCGTAAAATCGGCTATACGTGTTCGACGGCTCTTCGGACGGACGGCGTGTATAACGCTGAAGCAAAAGGTTGAACGAGACAAGAGAGGAGAGGGAGGGTCCGATGGGCTGGTACCCACCCAGTTGGAGGTGGCACAAGGAGGTGGGACTCTTCGCCTCGTTCTCCACTTTCAGTGGCAAGTCCGAAGAGGCAGTCACAACGCGACTGCTCTAAGAGCCAGGCCGCCCGCCGCCACTCCACCGCACACCTGTGTGGAAATCGTGTATTTACGCGCGCACACCGGTGTACGTGCGTGTTCCAGTTCGTGTTCGTATTCGTGTTCGTGTTCGTGTGCCTGTACGTGCGTGTGTTTGTTTGTGTGTTTGTTTGTTTGTTTGTTTGTTTGTGTGCGTGTGCGTGTGCGTGTGCGTGTGCGTGAGCGTGAGCGTGTGCGTGTGCGTGCGCGTCCATCTTGCACATTTACAGGGAAACCAGAGATCGAGAGTGGACGCGCTGCGTCCACCACCTGCGGAATTTCACGCGGGCCACGCGATCGACCACCCGTCCGACACGACTGTGATAAAACATCCCCGCGGGAACGACAGTCGATGATAAATCACGATCGAGCATTTGCCCGGTGCGCTCGTCGTATGTGCTGAAACGAACGCGGATCCCGTCACGGGACGACTTGCACCGTTCTTTGTGATACCTGTTTCTCGCGTAACAGCTGTCAAGTTCCAAGTGTACCGAACAGGATAATGTGACTCGTGATATTTTTTACACGCTCCAAGGTGTACAACGGATAGTGATAGTGTGGATATGCTGTGACAAGTTGAGCGTTACCGGATCTACGTCGACCGTTCCTCGTGGAATCACGTGTACGAAAAGACGAACAACAGTGATGGTAATAATCCGTGCTGAGATCGGAATTTCGGAGTCGCGTTACCGCTGTCGAACGCCACAAGCGTACGCATTATAAAACCGTGAGCACAAAGTTGTTGGATTCTAAGAGTAAGTAAAGAATTCTTGAAATTACTACGTTTATATATCGTTTGTCACGCGGTCGCGCCTCTCGTTTACGTCACGTAAGAATAACGTGTTAAACTCTGCGATTCGTTCGCAATCGTACAAGAATTTGTTCTGCGAAAGGACGCGCGCTTTTCTCCGTGATTCGCATCGCGCACGGCGTACGCCAAACGTACGGTCTTTCGGCTTTCTACGTGTCAACGATCGATCGAAACTCGTCCGAAATTTCATATTCCTTTCGAATATATAATTACAGCAAGTTCGAGATTACACGCTGGCACGGCCGTGCAAGTTTGTACTCTATTGGTATAATTACCAGTAACGTGATTTGGCTTTCATTCGCGAAACTTTGGACAACGAACCACGTTCGAAGGTGTTTGCGACAATACCAATGTTTAATGGCGTACTTTTCATCTTCATTTTTAAACAGCCACGTCGAACAACTACGCGCGATAGCGTTTAACGAATTTTCATCGACGATTACCACGAGACAACTACGCGTACGTATACGTATACGTTGCGTTTCTCGATGAAAAGATGGTCGAATGCATCTATCGGTTAATCGATTAATAACGTTAAATCGTATACGCGTAATAATTCGTCAGCGATATACATAGATCGCTTACTGTATATAGAAAAACCTCGATTTTTGTCGGACGATATTTCTAAAAATATATCGAAGCCAACAAGGTATAATAAATCGAGGGAAATTGTTAAACGCGATGTCGTGTGGTGGAAAAATAGCGACTAGAGAATAAGAGACGCTAGAGTATTTGGCGGCGGTATATAAACGGACGGAAACACGGAAGCGTAAGGGAGCCAGCATGGCTGTAAGTGGAAGGGGGAAACTATCTACGGTTCTTACCTTCCTATGGTGTCCCGTTGCGAACCAAGAACCTTCGAAAGGTGCTGAACTTGGAATTCACCCTCTTAGTGCCACCTCCGGCGGCGGCCTTGACTCCTCGTCCTCCGCTTTTCACCGTCCTCGAAATCTTTACGACACCTGCTTCGTATTTATCGTCTCCGGTCGGCCATCGATCTACGAACTTGCGTATTTCGAGTTTCCAGCGACTCGCAAGAGGCGTGCATGTCGTTTTTCTTGGATCGTTGTTGGCGACCGCGCGCAATCACGTTTCCAACGTTGTTGCTGGACGACGCGAATCCAAGAATTTCCAGCGATCCGAAAGAAACGAAAGATTACGTGGAACGACGACCACGCGTACGTAATTGCGTACGTAATTGCGTAATTGCGAAACTCAACGCAGACTGTCTCGACTGTGCGACTGTCTCGATGAAAGCCGTACGATCGAGCGAAACTACCAAGAAAACATACTGTCTGACGGCATGCTGGCGTTTGGAAATGGGACAAAACGAGGAGAAACGAGGAGAAACGAGGAGAAACGAGGAGAAACGAGGAGAAACGTAGAGAAACGTGGAGAAACGCGGAGAAACGTGGAATCGGTGGCGTGCACGTGCAACTTTTCTTATCGGTTGCATCGGCTGGCGGATGAACGCGTGGATTCGCGGTAGCTAAGCGAGGAACGGTGGTGCGAAGCAAAGCGCTGGGTAGAGAGAGGATAGATAGCCGGGGGAAGGAAAGGCGCGAGTTAGGGCAACAAGAAGGAGCGCGTCTCGCATGGAACGGTAGATTTGGCCGAAGTAGAAAGGAAGGAAAGGGGTAGTTGGCGGTCCGCGAATGTTGGTTGGAGCGGCAGGACACACGCCAGGGGTGGTGAGAGGTGGTGGTAGGATTGCGCGCGGGGCGCGGTAAAGCGACGAAGAGGAGAAAGCATATGGGAAAGGGGTTGGCGGGCGAAAGGGGGCAGGCGGCCGGTAAGAGAGAGGGAGGTTGGTTGGTTAGTGTGCGAGCAAGCGAGCGGCGGCATGTATCGTGCGGGAAAAGAGAGATGACGCGTCGTGTGGAAGGGAGATGTTTAAGGAGCGAGAGGGGCGGGGATCTTAGGAGGGGCGCCTAACGTCACGGCGCATTCACTCACCGGCCGTCGCCGACGCCGCTGTGCCGCACACGCAAGCCACACGATACGGTCAGTTTTCTCTTAACGTTTCTTTAGCGACGCCCGAGTTTTCCGTTCGAATTTTCTCCTCGCAAGTTTTTCCCTCGAAATAGTTAATAGTTGACCGAGTCGCGTGGGTCGATCTACTCTCGCTCGGAGAAGTCACAGCCAGCCAAGTGATCGCACGGTGAAATCGAATAATTATCTCGCGCGGCGAACAAACGGCTGCCGATTTACAGTGACCGAGTGTCAACCGAGTGATAGGATACCGCGCGAAGGAGCCGAACCTACGTACCAACGAACATGTTTGTGACGTTATCGAGAAGACGGTGGTGGATGACAGTGAGAAATCAGCTGATCGTTTAGGGGCGCCACGCTCTTGTGTCCTCTCCCGCGCGCGCTTTCTATCCGTCTCCTCTTCCTCCTCGCATATACACGCCAGCAACCACGCGGTCTGCCGCCAGTCTTTCGTTTTCCCGCCAACTAAACCTCCGTCCAAGTATACGCGCGTTTTCCTCATCGGATTCCTCAGTGCAGCACGGTTTTTTCGGCTTTTCGTCGTCTCCGCAGCTCCTCGTCGCCGATACCTCGTCCTTCCACTCTGTATCAGTGCGAGAAACAGTGCGAGAAGGATCGGCCCTGCAGCAAATGGAGCAATTGCCCCGCCACTTTTTCAACTCGTAACGCGATCCATTTGTCATCGGGATCCAGTGTTATGTGCCTTCTGTTTTTCTTGTCGTCGTGGCCAATTTCGCGCGCGAAACGCACCCTGCGCTTAGTTACCACTCTTAGGTGTAACGTCGTCCACGGAAAACACGAAAAAAGATCGATCGGTCGGTAAATGGATCTCGTCCGGCAGTATCGATAACTGCTACCGACGCGTCGAAACGATCGAGCGTGTCTGGTTCGAGCGACAGAAAGGTAACAAATTTAAGTAGTCCGGTTGACCAGTTTCACTCGCTCAGCTGGCCTAGCGTGTTTCGCCTCTCCAAGCAACGACAAACGAAAAGAGATCGTTTGCAAATTACGTCGCGCGTCCGTATGCCGGTAACGTCTACGACGATTCCTCTTGTCCATATCTTTAACCGTAATTTCTTATTCCGCTTCCTCTGTCCGCCGAACCACATGTTCACGCGGTGAAATTATCGTTGCCCCCATCGTTGGCCGTTCATGTGCTCGTCGAAACCAGGATTCGTTCTATTTTGTCGGATCTTTGCACGACGAAAAGTTTAACCAATCGCTCGAATATACGCTCTTTCGTTGAAAAGTCATCGTGCCAATAGCAGTATACTTGGAATAAGCAAGAATCAACGTAATAGTTGCGAAACACGGCCGATGGTTATTATAGTCGTTTAACGCGAGAACAGATACGAATTTGGAAAGCTCGCTTTCGAACGCATCACCTTTTCAGACTTACCGTTATCCGCGAAATTTCTCTATCGAATAAATTATTTATCGATAGAATTCATCTTTTCGAGATCCGAGGGAGCAAGCACGATGGAACATTGTACGGTGATCGCCACCAAGTTGTCAAACATTGGCAAAGAAAGAACGCACAACTTTTCTTTTAACGCAGCACTGTCATCGTTTCTTCCACGATTTAGAAGAAGACGAACACAAACGAGTCGGCAACTTTCTCGCAAGATAGAGATTAGCCGTTGATTTTCTCGAGATTCGTAGAGGATGCCGCGAACGACGAAATCATCCGCGTTCCGTATATTCTTTCGTCCGAGTGTAGTCCACGCTCGCAAAACTACTCGAAGCCAGTGTAAACGTGCAACAAGAGATAAGAAAAAAGGAGAACGATAACACGGGCCGTATCTGCAGACAGCGTGTTGTACTTTTTCCGAACACGTGCGAGTTTGACAACAAACTTGCGGTGAGTTTTCGGCAGGCGCACAGTGACGTACCGCGGTTTCGCGAAGCCTGTGGGTCCACTCTCGGCCAATCGAAACTCCAACGATTTCCCGTACTTTTTACGTTCTTTTCCCCTCCGATCGACAGACAGCCAGACAGCCAGCCAGCCGCGTGTAGGAATAACGCACGGTCTGAAATTCCGACGAGTTTCGATGTTTAAAGGTTGCGTCAGGTTCGTCACTATCGGTCCTCTTGCCGTCCGATCGCAACGTGGTAGCCCTGCCGTGAACTTTGATTTCGACGCTTTGTTCCCGCGAACAGAAAGAACAGAAAGAACAGAAAGAACAGTAAGAACCTCCGTAAGCCGTTGAATTTCTTCTTCTTTCATACGTACTGTAAACCGTTGCTTTATACCGTACCGAATAACGTATTCCGATTCGATAACTCACGGAGTTTCATAAATTGTTTCATAAATTGTTTCATAAAACGTACATTGTTTCAAAATAGAGTTGTTGACTCGTATCGTAAACATCGAGAGTAAGGCGCTAAAGGACGAACCTTTTCTACATTCTCCAACTTACTGCAAAGTCTCTTACTACCGTATATCGTATAACCTTGATTCTCCGTAATGTTCCAAAGTTGTACACGATATCTTTGCCTAGGCAAAGATCCTCGTAACCATCGTTCCGAGTTCATTTACGTATTATCCGTTTATTTTCATAATTAATTCTCCTATTAATTTTATCCTCTCGTTTCCATAATTCCATAAAGCACATATATCGAATCTTCGATGACAACGAACCCAATTTTTTTCATACATCGTACATCGTCGTATACATATACATATATATATATATATTGGCCTACTTCGAATTTAGCTTGTCATTAGCCTGAAATTAATTAGCTTAGCATCGTCTTTAATCGACATATTACCGTTTCTACATACGTGTGATGCGTATGATACGTGTGATACGTATGATTCACAACAAACGATTCACCGATAAGTAATTGTCATCGTCGTTCAGCCTTTTTTTCTATCCAACCATCGTCATATTACGAATATTTTGTTTACAAATAATTTATTCCCCTTGGAAATGCAACAAACGTAAATATAGAATCGATACCGTGACACCGTACACGAAAGTCACGAGAACGCATCGTTTTTGCGTCAACCATTCGTTCAAATAATTTTAATTAATTCGTATACATCCTGGAGCATCCAAGTTCGATCAACGTTTGCCGCGTGTAAACGTATTCCGTGTAAAATTGCAAATTCGAGTAATTTTCGTTGGCCGACTAATAAATCCGTACAACGGAAATCAATAAATCTCTTTTTCTCCGGGTAATAATGCGCGGAACATCGTCATATAGATGCACGAGCTTCTCTAGAAAATTACACGCGTTACAGCTAAATCGCCGTCCGATTGAATTTTATTCGCCGATAGTTAACGTTGTTCTCCTTTTACGTTCTGCTGAAAACCTTTATCAAACGTAATAAGCTTTGCATTCGTGAAACATTCTTGCCGCGTGCCTATAAATATTCCGCAACACCGTTCCAACGATCCATAGATTTGTCTTGATGACAAACTGTGCGAGTATGGCAAATATAAAGTCTAATAACATTAGACAACGAATCTTTGTCGGATCTTTTTCGTAAAACTCCTAGTCGGATCTCGTTGGTCGCATTCTCTGAAACTTTCGTACATGGAGCAAAGTATCGCTCGATCGTACCAAGTTCCGTAACAACGCACGCTTTCTGTCTAACGCCTTTTTTTTTAACAATTTGCTAATATCGCGTATATGCATACGTGTATATGTATATGTATAATTTCACAGAGGTGTTCAATCTCAAGTTCTTCAATCTCTTTGACACAATATTATTTCATTTACCCGTTTAAAATAACTCGAATGATTTTTAAGCGGTGCTACCGCAAGACGAAGATATCGGAGAAGCGATTAAGCTCATCAGTGTCGTAAATGTAGCCGATTAGATCGTGAAAATATTGCTTTTGCTTACCAGAAAATAAAGTTAAAACTATACGTCGATCATATATTTATCAAAGAACTGTGAGAAAATCGAAATGCATCTGAAATATTTAGAACGCTGTTGACTTTTATTCTCCATAAGACGCCGAACTGCTTATTCGGCGAAAAGGGGGAACCTCGCATACGAAATTTGTATATCGATGACGATTTAAATTGAAACTGCGATATTTTGAAATAGAAATGTAATTAACGTTCATTGACATTATATGTACCTACTCTCGTGAAACTATATAAAAGCTCTATATAAAATATTCATCGCGCTTTCTGATTTCCACTTTGTTCAGCTTTATCGATTTGATTTACCTCCCGTCTAAATAAAATGGATTTAAAACGATCGATTATCGCAATTAGCGTCAAACTTGTAAACATTGTTTGTTCGTAAAACGAAATAAACAAGGACGTTGGCGGAACGATATTAAAGAGAAAAGGGAAATGCGCGAAAAGCAAAATATTAATAAAAGGAATATTACCTACCAACACCTACTCCACCACAGAAGAATATGGAAAAGTTTGATAATTTGATTGAATTGAACGTGGTACAGTTCGAAACAACTATCGACAACTAAGGTCCATGCGACGTATGGACGCCGCGCCGCGACGTACGAAGAAACAAACTGAACTGCGGTCGAAAACTGTGTACGACGACGTCCGGACGCATCGCTCGGTCATCGTTGAGCGGTTAAAGGATTAATTTACTATATTTATCGCGTATTAGTATTTACATTTACCATACATTCAGCTATATAGAAGGAAGAACGAAAGGGACGGGGCATCGGTACATCGTCAACATCGTTTTGATATCGCAAACGCCATAGGATCTCCGGTTCAACTCGAAATATTCACCTTCTCTCGTTTCTACGGTCTTCGATCAACCACATACGTTTCTTCCCGATTTTCCTTTCGAACGGCTCAAACTTTCCATCTATTTGCTTATTCCTGCCTTAACGTTAGCGTATCGTTTCTTGTCTCGCAGAGATTTTCAATCGGTCGTATTCGATTCCTATATCGCTAGACACGAACGCCCGAGCCGGATTAATAACGACATTTGGTAATTTTCGTTTCAGGAGTACAACGCCGTTCAACATAGTGTCGAAGGGGAGATATTGTTGGCGATACGTGCGTGGCCGTGTGCGTGCGTGCATGGAAGAGAAAAACGAACGCAGAACCTCGAGGTACAAAGGAGGACGAGACGGAGCAAGGTGGCTCCGCTAACGGCACGGGCGGCGGTCAGAAAATGTCGAGCGCCGCGGACAGTCCTGATGGGATGGCTTTGCAGTCGCACTATTCCTTACGATGGAACAATCATCAGACACACATACTTCAAGCCTTCGAGGCGTTGCTACACGGGGAGATACTTGTCGACGTGACCCTGGTCTGCGCCGAGACCAGCCTCAGGGCGCATAAGGTTGTGCTTAGTGCCTGCAGGTAAGAAACCCGACGCTATTCAAGGCTGTGCGGCCTTTCCGTTAATACGTACACGTTGTCTCCAACGATACACACTTGCATTTGCGTTATTTTCATTTACGTTCTCGCTCGCTCTCTCTCTCTCTCTCTCAATTCGTCGAAATATCCGTTGACGTATTCTGCCTTATATCGTACAGTATTTACAAACGATCGAGGATATATTTAACCGCGGGTAATCACTTATCCACTCGATTTGAGAAAACGATTGTTTTAACTTCGAATATTCTACGGTATTTCGTTTCGAAGAAAGCTGGTCGATCGTACAGCACGAGTATGAATTATAACTGCGCACCTATGTATACGTTTACCGAAATCATCGATTAATTAATTAATTTACCCGTATTTAAATAGCTATACTTTTTACTCCGTTATAGAAGTCGATCAACTTTCGAAAGGGCAAACACGAGAATGCCGCGTACGCTTGTAAATATCGTAATGAATAAAAATGAAATGAATACACGATGGTGTTGGTTGAAAGCACAGTTGAAAGTTACAAGTTATCACGGTCAGACGGATAAAGCGACGTCGTACGTATTAGGTATTAGTCATATTAGAAATTGAATAGCACCGATTTACACTTGCATATATACCTGTAGTCCGAGCATGACACACGCGTCTACTTATTTGCGTAAACAGTGTGACATACGTCGAGTAAACAATATCGACGAATCATCACTGTCGACGAAGATGGCTTTGTTTCGCTAAATTATCAGTATGTAATACAATAACAACGCTGAGCGAAAATGTCTGCCTATCTACAGTAAAATGAAAATTACGTAGTTTGTTCTTTCTCGTCGTTGGAAAAATTGCGACAGTACATAAATTTTGAAAACAATTTCTATCGTTCGGTGATTCGTATGCCGCCTTACCTCGCTCCTAAATTATTTATTTGACGAATTTGCGCGTTACAGATAGTTCGTTGACGGAGATAGGCGTTTATAAAAGCTCAAAGTTTTCTCAACGACCATTTTCCCAACTTTGAATTACCAGATAAAATTACGAAAAAATGCTCTTCGTTTGAAGTTCCAGCATTAGAATCGGCGACGATTATTCGGGCGATATCTGGCGTCAAATTGGAAAAGATTCAAGCTCGGCTTCCAACTTTCCGACGGCTCATCGTATCTGCTGCTACAGATTCTAGAAATATTTGACCCTTTAGATATCTTAAATATCGATTTGTAATATACATTTGGTAAAAATATCATTGATAGAGAAATGTTATTACGCGATTGGTAGGAATCGTTGATATACTTGATAAACTCGAATGGCGTAAGAAGCTCAAGTGCGAGATAGCTTTGAGCGAAGCTTAGCTACTACTCGTAAAATTAACGCATCCAGCGTAGATAATTCAATATCTGCTGATATTACCTAAATGTCCTCATAGACGTACACGCGTCTCGTTTACACTTTGTACTCGCTACCGTCGTCTTCCCCCGTGTCGATCTCTATCGTTACGTTCGACACGTTCTTCGTCCGTCGAGACACTCGCCTGTTCGTTTGTTCGCGTCTTGTTGGTCAGTTTCGTTGTAGGCAACGCGGCGATGCTGTTCCCGCCACCACGCGCAACGTACCACGTAAAAGCAACCACGAGCGAAAGTCTCGTATGGAAACGCTACTGATTCTCGCTGCAACTTTTTGCCCGTGGTTTCTGCCAGCAAATCGAGTCACCGCCGCTCTCTTGCCGATTGGCCAAACTAAAACGAAGGGGACACACGTTTCGAGCAACGAATAATTTCCTTCGCTTATCGCCCGTTTATAGTCGCGAATACTCCCGTCTCTTGCAACCGCGACGCGAGATTTCCGAGACGCGTCGCTCTTCTAGAAAGTCGACGATCGCTACGTTGTTTATTCGTGCATGGCACACAAGGCGGTAATCGATAATCCATATTTCGCGTAAATAGTTTGATGGCGAAATGCGAACACCGCGGCAGCGATTACAGATTTACCGCTTGCATTTACATTCTAGTCGGATATTCGTCAGGATTTTAAAACGGCAACTCTGTAAATACGAACGCAGCACTGTAAATACCACGAGTAGCTGCTGGTACAGTTTGCAGGAATTTGTTTTCCGGCGTCGTAAAGATCGTTCATACTCGGCTCTCGTTGTAAGCAAGGGTCGCGCGTTTGACAATGACGGTGTAGATGAAACGTAATCGTCCTAGAAAGAATAAAAGAAACGAAGAACGACATAACGGAGCTACTCCGGTCGTACGAATATTTGTTCGTACGAAGCGTACCGCGTCGTAAGCGCGGATAACCGATTAGAAACGTTCAGGAACAGATTCGGCGGAAACGGCAACGGCAACGCGGCGGCGACGTACGTTTAATCGCGAATCGACATCGACGGAGATAACGATGCGTTTAGTAAGACGATTTTTAGCGATCTTAACGATCGAGTAAATTGTTCGAATCACAATGTAACTCGGAACGTTTGAATTGCAGCCCATTCTTCGAAAGGATATTTGCCGAGCACCCCTGCAAACATCCGGTGATCGTGCTAAAGGACTTTCCCGGTCACGAAGTAGCGGCGCTGATCGACTTCATGTACCGTGGCGAGGTGAGGGTCGGTCGCGAGGATCTCGCAGGGCTGATGAGAGCCGCGGAGAGTCTACAGGTGCGTGGATTAGCTTCGTCGGAACCGAGGCCGACGTCGCCGCCGGAAACGCCGACCGCCGATCTGCTGCTTGGCGATCCGTCGACACCCGAGGGCGCGAGGCAGGGAACTCCAGAGGAGGATGACAACGTTTCGGAAAGCACGGCGCCGCCGTCCACGCGAGAACCGCTACCGGCAGCTACACCCGCCATTTATCACCCTAGCAGGGACCATCGCGATAGGTTACCGCACATGGGCCATCTGAACTTCGGGGTACGCGAGCCGCGAGAGAGTTGCGGATCGCCGCTGCTGCCTCGACGAAAACAGGCTCGACCGCGAAGAAGATCCGGCGAATTGGTGCCGCAGGATCTCAGTCGACCTCATCCACCGCCGAGTCTCAGCCCGTTGGCGAGCGGATTGAATCTGGCCGGTGTTAATCAACAGTCGCAACATCAACAACACCAACAGCCCTCGAACTCGAGCACGCAGAACCACCTACAGCAGGAGGATATGGCGGAGAATCTTTCGATGAAAAGATCGTTGTCGCCCAACGGAGCCGACCATCACAACGTCAAAGCGGAGAGCAGCGAAGCGGCCAGTAGTCCGAGGGGATCTCCGTTAACCGGCACGAGTCTGCTGCATCCCGACGGTTCCCTCCAAGATATTCCGTCTGCTGCGGCAGCAGCGGCGGCCGCTGCCGCCGCCGCGGGCTTACCGACGATGTCGGCCTTGTCGCTGACACCGCCGCATCATCACAGCGAGTACCTGACGAGTCTGGGCCAGTTAGCGGCCCAGTGGTTACCCAATCATCCGCAGAGCCAATTGCCGCCACCACCTCAGGGTCATCATCCGCGGGACGGCAGTCCTCACGGGCCTAATAGAACGCATTCTTATCAACAGCAACAACAGCAGCAGCAGCAACAACAACAGCAGCAGCAGCAGCAACAGCAACAAGAATCTCCGTTGACACCACGGCGAAGTTCCGTCACGACCATGTTCCCGTTGGACGGTGTCGCGTCTCTAGGTGGTGGACTGTTTCCTCACGCGGGTGCGCTCGACAGAGGATCCCTTTTGGCGGATCTTCACGATAGCTTTAAACCGGAAACGTTGCACGGACTATTCGGCGCGGCGGGTCTGAGCGGCCATCATTCGGGAAAAAAGCCAAAGAAACACAGGGGCGACGGTGACGTGGCGCGCAGATGGGCAGACCACAGCGGTCGAGGACTACCGGTGGGAAGGCCGAAAGGTCAGCACAGCGCACCCAGAGGCGGACCGCCACGGTCTTGGACGAACGCGGAGCTGACCGAGGCGTTGCAGCACGTTTGGAACAAGAAGATGACCACGTCGCAAGCAAGCAGAATCTTCGGTATACCGTACAACAGTCTATTGATGTACGTGCGAGGTAAATACGGGAAAAGTTTGAAACTCGAACAACTGAGAAGGGACTGCACGGGCTCGACAACGACCGAAGTAGTAATAAATTCGTTGAACAACAACGTTAAGACCGTCCAGCCGCCGACGCAGATGGCACATCCGCTCGCCGGTCTACCGCCGCACCCGGGCGACGACGGTGTATTTCCTCATCATTCGTTGCTCGGCGCTAATCTACCGCAGGGTTTCTTTCCTGACTTTGCCGCCGCCGCGTTCCCCGTTCCGGTCAGCATGGTGCATTTACTTCCGCCAAGCGAACAAAAGGCCTTCGAACCGACGGCGAATCCCGCAGGCACGAGTGGGTGCGGGAGCGGCAGTGGCAGCGCAAGCGGGAGTGGTAGCGGCAGCGCAAGCGGCAGTGCAAGCGGCAGCGCAAGCAGCAGCGCAAGCGGCAGCGCAAGCGGAAGCGGCAGCGGCAGCGGCAGCGGCAGCGGGAACGGGAGCGGCGGTGGCGGCAACGGTAGCACTGCCGGCGATCTTAATACTTCGCGGGGCAGTCGAACGCCATCGCCGGTCGATCATCATCATCATCATCATCATCATCATCTTCGTCATCATCATCACGAACCGTTGCAACCGCAACCGCCACAGTCGGCACCCACGCTACTTCAACAAAATGGTTCGGATTAGAAAAGAGAACGTTTTACGCGTGATATGGTGGCGCGGTCACACGCCGATCGTCGACGTCGTCGTCTTCGTCGAAGGACCACGGACGCGTACACGTCCGATTCAAACCGACCATCCCTTTTAACGATTTCTCAGACACACGACGCACACCTCAGACACCTCGATACTTACATATAAACGAGCGGAACGACAGGCCGCGTGCCGCCGATATTCCCGCGAAATTCTTCTCTTCTCGCAAGACTGACTACCACGCCGGGTTTACAGATGCCGGGGTGTAAGCTCGACGGACGTTCCACCCTGCACGGTCCACGCTTATGACCCACCACCGCCCGTTCTTCCCATCTTCTCCATATTTCTCTTCCGACTTTATTTCTCCGTCTTTCTCCGTCTTACTCCGTCGACAAAAATATCGACGTTCAACAACACACTCCCCCTTTGTCCGTCGATCGCGAAACGCCCGAAACTCGGTCGAGCGTGCCGGCGAAATTCTCTCGTATCCTGTTCTTGGCTAAATTAGCGGCTCGTCCGGAGACAGCTCGAAAGAAGAAGAGTCATCGACGGTGTCTTTTCTGGTGCTCGTTCCCCCGTTACGCGCTTGCTGCGCGCCCTGACCAAAAGAATCATCTACCCTTCGGTCGATAAGAAACGCAACACAAGGTGCTTGGAAGCGGATACTTCCGACCGGTGGGCGAGACGCACGATTCTCCTCGTATCGTCGCTATAAATAGTTCCTGCTACAACAGCGATCATACCAAATAATAGTACTGTAAAAACGGCTGAAGCGAAATGCAACGGCCGCCCTACGTGAAATAGGAAAAATCGTCGAAGAATACTCCGTATACTTGGCTGTTTCGACTTGCAGACTTCTCGTTGAGAAAGTGACGTGTTGTACGCCAGTGAAAGAGAAAAAGAGAGAAACGAAGAGAGGGAGTGACGCACACGCGCTTACTTACCATAATACTTTGAAAACATCCTGGTGATGTTACACGAGTTAAGGTTTACAAGACTCGAACGATAGTTTAATACGCGGATCGTTAACATACCTGTTGCAATTCGCGCTCGGAGGCAGCAAGCTGGCGCGTCGAACGAACGATCGTTACTCGTTTGACAATCATACGCGATAATCCGAAACGTTGTCTTTTAATTTTACGCCGATCTCTATTTTTCCGACGTAGCTGTATATCTCTATTTATCCGAATCGACGCTAGCCGAACGTTGATCCACCGTGCTTATTATCGGCCATGCTTCCACGATTAAAACGAAATCAATCGACCAATCACCTAATACCTCGTAACTCTGGATGGTCTTGCTGCCGCCGTTGAAGCGCGTCGAAACGAGCTTCCAATCGACTACCGTTATTTCACGACACCTGCCCGATGTTAACCGCGGATACAGTTCAGTTCGACACAACGATATTCGTTACGGATAAACGTCACTTTGGCGCGAGCCGTTTGCGTCGGTCCTCGACAGGATTTCGAAAGCGGCAAGGCAGTAGTAGTAACGTTCGCGACCACCGGAATTACGCGCATTCGTGAAATCACGTTACGGTCGCCAGAGTGTAGGGTGGAACGGGGTTTGCGTGATAATCGCGCGCGCAGGCTGGTGTGCGAGCTTGCCAAGATTCTCTCTTTTTTTCTCTTGCCACGCGAGAAGTATCGCGGCCACGAGTTGTCCCGGTACACGCGCTACTCCCGCCAACCGCTTCGATATACGTCCTCCACGGACGGACGTCCGTACATCGATCTGTAAATACGTAACTGTACCCTCGATCGTTAGCGACGCTTCGTTCCCTTTCTTTCGCTTTGTTTTGTCGCGATAATTCTTCTTCAAATCGAGATTTCCCGACTCGAGAGGAAACGACGCGCCACCTAAAGCGCGCGGACGTTCGACGACCGGCGAAAACGCCGGAAAGCTCGGCAGGTTAGCCAGAGGAAAAGACGAGGCAGCGCGTCTCCGTTCGATCGCAAATCTTGGTGAGCTCCCGGAAACGCGAACCTTGTTCGACCAGTGCGAAACAAGGGGTGGAACGAACGAAACGAGTGGAAACAGGCAGACGCAGAGAAACGAGAAACAAGGAAAGAGGAACAAAATTCGTATTCGAAACACGGGACAAACGACGAAATTTTAATCGTAGACCACAATTTCGCAACAATATTTCGACAACCAGACGGAAGCGCAGGGTAACTAACACATCAGGGATAGCCACAGACAAATCTACGATAGATAAAGAGAGAAAAAAAAAAGCTAACGTATTAAACTGTAAAAGTAATGGTAACGAAGAAACAAACAAAAATTAACGTAAAGCTATAATACATTTACGATGATTATTTCGTTAATGAATCTTAAGAAAATGAGAAAAAAAGAAAAAAAAAAAGAAGAAAGAAGATATGCAAAAAGAGGTGAGGAAACGGCAAGAAAGAAGATGGTTAATTCCGTTACGTGACACCTTGCTACACCTAGCGAAAGCGAGATTAAATATATTATTAAAGAATAAGTTGTAAGTATAATGTAACGATGGGAGAAAGCGTATGGGTTCGACAAGGAGGTTAAGCAAAGATATTAGAGAAACCACAGGCTTTCAGCCCCAAAATAGCCTGTACGATACAAACTGATATTATTATTGATTATTAATATTATATATACATATATATATACACACACATATATATATTATATGTTATATATTATATATATTATATATATACATATACATATATATTATATATACATATACATATATATATCGCGTATATATGTATATATATACATATATACATATATATACAGGGTGTTTCGAAAGAGTTTATAACTGCTTCGACGGGTTATACCGTGAGTTCAGCCTCCTCGTATATTGTTGTATTTTACAGAACAGAAGTAACGATAATCACGATATTTGACCTTTTTACTTATTACGAAGAGCGAAAGCTCGTATTACGATTTTTACTTTTACACGCGTTTCGTCATCGAGCTCGTTTCTCATGCTCGCGCCGAACCAACAGATATCGTTAAGGTTACTCGAATGATTTATACACGTAGAAATCGGGCCGATTACAGTTTATCCTTAACGACATTAACCGGCGCCAATGACGGGCGAAAAAGGGACGAAAAGGCGGAGACGTACGAAGCGGTATGACCACGTGGAAACTGGTTTTAACAATTTTTTATCCACTCTGTTGACGAGAAGAAGAGCGAGTAAGCCAATGAAATGCTAGCGAGAAATCTAGGGAATGAGTGCGAAAACGAGGCGAAACAGCGAAACAGAGAAGACAGAGGATTCTCTTCTCTGGGTCGCGAGTTCTAAGTGCGTATAACGAGCGTATAAAAGAGAGAGAGAGAGAGAGCAACAAGAAAGAAAGAAAGAAAGAAAGAAAAAAAAAGCGAAGAAAAATGTGTGCGGCTGATCGTGCGCGTGATTATTAGAGCGACTGTGGAAAGAGAGACTACGTAAATATACATATGTGATAGGCACCATGTGCACACTTCAGTATTATTTTACAGTTAAACGGGAGGAAAAAAAGAATCGTAAACACACGAATCTATACGTTGTCGTCGGATACTCTTCGAGCAAAGCTTACGGCTGTTTCGTTGTTCGTATGCCTTTCAGGTGAATTCGAACGAGTTCCGACCCGTCTCCTGATCGCGAAACGTATATTCCAGCGTGTCCCGAGCCCCGTACACATAGAGCCGAGATCGGCCACGGACGATTCGCGAGTAACTTATTTCGGGCAAAAGAGAACGTAACAACGATCATCGGACAAGCGAAAAACGTGCAAGATATACGCGAAAGACGATCATCTCTGACAACGAGAAGTACGGTTGCGCGCGCGAAAGAGAGAGAAAGAGAGACTCGGAAGCTGCATAAGAGGGACATACGCGTTCATACAGGCGGATATACGGACATGTACTCGGGCACACGTACTCGCATATTTACACGTATTCACACACGCGCGCGCTCACTCACTCACTCACTCACTCACTCGCTCGCTCGCTCGCTCACTCACTCACTCACTCACTCACTCGCCCACTCACTCGTTCACTCACTCACTCACTCGCTCGCTCGTTCACACACACACACACACACACGAACACGCATACGCATACGCACGCACACATATACGCGCGCGCGCGCGTTCGCGTACTCGCGTGAACGGTATCGAGAAAAATTGTCACATCGTCGCATTGTCGCATGGGGCGTAAGTAGAGAGGTGAAAAGGGGGAAAAAGAAAAGGGTGGATAGATAGAAAGGCGGCGCGTATCGATTGGTTACTTTATTACCGCGAAGTGTACGAATATTATTGCGCGTAGTACGAGTTAGTCGAATTGTCGCGAGGGCACGCGAAATCAGTTGATAATGATTAAAACCGATAGTAATTATCGATTCGTTGTTAGTAATCCTGACTACGCGTACGAACAGGACACGGCGAAAGGTTGTATTCGAATTCTGGGCGGCACAAAAAACCGTCGGCCTTTATGATTGCCGTTGTTACGTATATACCGATGCAATTATTAATTCTCTATCATGTCTGCTAACATTATTATTATTTTTATCATCATTATCATCATCGTCGTCGTCGTCGTCGTCGTCGTCGTCGTCGTCGTCGTCGTCGTCGTCGTCATCCTCATCACCGTACGTCGTCATCATCATCATTATTATTATTATTATTGTTATATTACTATTATTATCATAATCACTATTATTATTATTATTATTATTATGATGATGATCATCATTGACTACGGTCATTATTAGCGTTGCGATTAGATTTAACTTTACTATCTATATTACGCATTATATAACTGGAATCGATCGGGAAGGATCAATCTGCTCGCACCGCTTAACGATCTCCACGTACAAGACGCGATCGCCACATATCATTAGTTCTATCGCGATATTGTTAATTTTAGTAGTTCGTAAACGCGTTTCTCGTAAATGTAGCGCGTTTCACGTCGTCAAACGTCTGTTCCGACTGTCCGCCAGATTGTTCTAACACTCTTTCAACAGAAACCAGCGAAACGACGCGCATCGGAAGGAAAATGTCTTAAGGAATCTGCTTTGTCCCGTATCATAAGCCCCCCATTTCTGTTTACATTAGTCGATTCCAATCGATTCTATAGTTTTTCTTCAAACGCTTGTAACGAAATGAAACGGATTCCTTAATATATCCTTTCTCCTATTTTCTGTTCAACGCGTCATTTCGTTCCACTACCGAATCTTTATCGCGCTAACTTCTCGCACAATGTTATTACTCGTTATCTTCTTATTCGTTAGTCTTTAAGTGGAAGAAATTATTGTCATTTCTACGTTGTTATCGGTGCATCGCTGGCATTACATCGTAATTGTCGAGATCATTCTCACTCAATACCGTGTCATTATCATCGTTGTCATTATGTGCACTATCCACGACCGTCATTGTCACCGTTCAAACATAAATATTTTTAAAACCATCGCCGCTGCGACCGCCGCAATAACGTATACACTGTTACACTGATAATCACATTACTCCTATGGGTACAGTTATATTATATCGAATGACACAAATAGGACAGACGAAATACCTTTGATTTTTCTGGGACTCCGAGATCGAAGTCACCATCTTAAGTTCCTACGGTACGAGAATCAGATAGTACGGTTTTATCTGACAAAAGCAGAGGAAAAAATGAAACAGTGAAAAGGATGAACTGCAACAAGAATGAAAGATATTAAGTATTTATATGTTGAGAGAGAGAGAGAGAGAGAGAGAGAGAGAGAGAAAGAGAAAGAGAAAGAGAG
>JACXIX010000055.1:143817-153817 GCA_014737535.1 Bombus cullumanus | reverse complement strand
CCAGTAGATAACAGACTTCTTATTTTCACTACGTTAAGACGAGGAAGCAGCGAAGCTCCGGTACTCGTTGTTCGTTGATATATACCGAGAATAGTTTTCAAACAAGAATTTACATCTCTGGAGAGAAAGAGAGCATGCGCGGAAAGGTATGAAAGAGAGGGAGAGAACGAGAGTGAAAGCGCGAAGTAGCTTCGATTCTTGAACACTCGTACCGATAATGCATAAATGATTGCTACATGACTTGTGATACGTTTACCGCTGGTTACTACCGAGACTTCCTAGCCGGCCCTACGACAGGATCGGCACCACTAGTTCACTCACGCACACGATTCAACATTTATACCGATTTATTACGGATTTATTGATTAATCGAATTATTACGTACGCAATTAAATTATTAGATGAAAAGTATTTACAAGAGAGATTAACGAGAACGAACAAACGACAAACAAAAAGAAGTAATAGTAATTGCGAAACACGCAAAACGTTGCAGACTAATTAACGGTGTGAATGCGCACACGAGGCTAGGACGAGGCTAGCTACCTAAATCCCACGTTCGCTCTTCGGACTAAAAAAACACACGCGCGCGCGAGCGCATACACACACACAAGACACGCGCGCGCGCTCACACACACACACACACATACACACAAAACACGCGCGCGACCCAATCGTATTCACCCGCCCCGATTACG
This sequence comes from Bombus cullumanus, assembly GCA_014737535.1. NCBI lineage: Eukaryota > Metazoa > Arthropoda > Insecta > Hymenoptera > Apidae > Bombus > Bombus cullumanus. The sequence continues at coordinate 153,122 of JACXIX010000055.1, read as the reverse complement.
AGGATTACTATATTAACCCCAAATAAAAAATGTACATACAATTGCAACGTTTATAGTGTTGTTTCTTAACCCTCTTTCATCCCCTACCAACATCTACCCCCATCCCTACCTTTTTCGTGGTACGTTGCATCGCGTTTCTTCGTTCCGTACCATAACATAATAAGTACACAAGACAGAAAAGTGTTTAGAGACTTTTCATAGACAATTTGTTTATATCAACGCATATCGTTAACTTACACTTCCCCACTAATGATATTATTTGAAGAATGGCGGATATATTTCAGCAGGTAGTTTAGGGTTTTTAATACGATGCGATCTTTTTTTCAATTCGCATATATACCTATTGTTCAGCCGACAAACAAAAATAGACGTTTAAGATCGATAATTTACTGTTCGGACAATGAAATTTTGTGATTGTCAAAAACCATGGAATAAATCTATTTTTTTATAGGTGAGTGGGAAATTGCTCTGTACGCTATAACAATCCTATTGTATTTAATTACTCTTATTTATAATTGACATACGTATATAAAGTTATTTTCCAATTTTTCTAACGTACATATTTTCCGTTCGAATTTATATCATTGCAGAAATATGCAGTTTGACGGAAAATTATTAATTCAAAATATACTTTTAATACTTGTATCGATATGTATCTCGCGCGTTGCATGCCAACGCTGTGAATATTTATGCAAGAAATAAATATTCCTCTAAGGTACACACCCACGTAATAATAAGGTGCATACAGGTAGATGTACGCGTTTCAGTTTAATTTCACTTCATAACAGTATCATTACGCGAAACTGCAAGTTAACAGGGAATTATTAATTCGTAATATGATTAACAAAAAAAAAAAAAAAAAAGAAAAAAGAAAAAAAAGAAGAGTACTCGTTTCAGGTAACGCTTGTTGAAAATGTTTGCGTCAATAATCTAAAGTGTTGCAAACGAATTTCAAACAACAGTTCGTAGGTATACGTAAATATATAATACATCGCTATCGCCGAATATTATATGAGCGAACACTGTATTATTGCCACCTAGTAACCAACATTGCCGCAAAAATCACATTGTCCCGGCGAAAATTTGTCCATACAATTACGTATGAACGTAATAATCTCCACCGCGGGCACTTAGGATCCGGTCCATCCTCTAGTACTCTCCAGGAACGAGTGGAGGCCATAACTCGCGAGAAAACCATTCCCAATATCTGCTCCTCCTCCGTACCGGTCCTACCGATAAAGTTCACAAAATCGAAGATAATTCGGAGCTGTTCGAAACCTGCCGCCCTCTGATCCTTATCCACGGGTTGCTAAACGAGCGATGCCTACACGTAGCTGCGGGCAATCGGCTGTCACCCGGATTGATGAGTAGTCGAAAGTTCCGAAACAATTATTGTTATTCTGATTACATAATAAGCCGAACGTTAACGTCGACCGGGTCCTGGGAGGGCGTTCTACCAAGCGGAGGGAAAGGGATAGTTGCTGGATGCATGACAGGAATCGGGTAAGGGAGAGAAAAGAAGAACAAGGGTGGGTGTGTCGGTATGCGTGAGAATACGGTAAGCGAGCGAGCGCGCGCACGCGCGCGCGCGTATGTGTGTGTGTGTGTGTGTGCGTGTGCGTGTGCGAGTTGGAAAAAGGTTGAAGGGAGGTCTGTAAGAAGAAGCGAGGAACGGCGAAGGTGGGACGGACGGAAGAAGATGGAGGATCGAACGAGTTCAAAGGAGGAGGTAGAGAAGAGAAGAGAGCCGAATCTGAAGGAGTGTAAGCATAATTCCGAAGGGACTCGGGCCAGGAAGGCCAGTTCCGCGAATTCGCGTAATCGATTCCGTCATGTCGCGGACCACCCGGGCACGGTCCTAATAAATAAGTAATACGTCGGTTGAACCGAAAGATCGGGATTCCGGGAGGGGCGCGGGCCAAGAAGATGCATTGTATGCCGAGAGCGAAACGCGTGCACTTTTCGGCTCGAGGAGTGTCCCTCTCGCGACTTGCTTACTCTCTTTCTTTTAGTTTTACATCTTCTTCTTTACCCTATGTATTATACACCGCGAGATCTCTGTGACAGTAATTGTCGTTTCAACGCCTTGCTCTAACGATTACGGGATTGGCACGCGTAATTAATCACCGGACACGCCTTGTTGTTACGCCGAGATCGGCGTATTTTATTTCGCACGGTGGTCACATAAACGTAACTGGAGGAGGATGATTTATTTATACCGGCGATTTATTTGCTACCGGAAACGGCCAAACGGCCGTCATATCGATGCTCTCGTTTAGCGTTAAACGCTTTCACAGAGATACTCGGTAATTTTGAATGCCGTATACTTGATCTTTCGAAACTAAACCGATCTAATTTAACGAACGAAGATTATTACGAACGAACGAAGAGGCAAAGAGCCAAGTACAACGTTGCCTTTTTTTTTAATTTTGTCTTTGACGTTAGAAATTGATTTATAAAGGAAAGATGTTAAACTATGTCGAATGGAGTTCATAAATATTAGTAGACGATATAAACACAATGATCAAGCACAGTACCCGTTATAGTATATAGTAAATAATAATAATAATGGGAGAAATCCGCGTATAGGATTCATTCCTTCGTCTATTTTCACGAACATGTGAATTTGCATAAATATCTACCGTCTAGTAATAAAATGATTCGATATGTACATACATATATATAGACTAACGTGCCCTTACCTATGCTTTCTAACGTCTCGATGAACCGATGTATCAAGTCGGATAATGCGGGTATAATTAAAATTGTTCGGAGGATGAGACTGGCGGAGAAACTTGGAAGATGAAATACAGTCGACCGAGCAATGTTACATGCTACACGCGTGAATTCTCGTGAATTTCTACGGTCTTTGCAACACTGCGCTCAAACTATTCTGAAGGGGCCTATAAATACGGACATACCGGGACGCAATACGCGACAAATGTACCGAGACGGTATGTTTATGTTGCGTATTTGGTCGAACAGCCGTGAAATATTTTATTTGGTAAGATTTCTTGCCGCATCGATCGATCATCCTCGCCCGAAGCTACGAGCCTGTACCTTTGACGAAGCGCGTCAACGATGACGTATTCGACGTTCTCTTATAATTATAGGAATTTGCATTTACTTATACGCTGCATAAAGAAATAAATACCGTATAAAGAACGGTAAGTATAAGAGCGGAACATTCGATAAGGAATTAATGGATTAAGGAATCCCCCATTCGTAGTAAGGAAATATTTTATACAAGTGCAAACATGCATAACGTAAAGTTTTTTTTTTTTAGTAATACTTGTAACATTAATATCGATACCAGTAATTTAACGGCGGTAATATCGATATAATGTATTCGCTCGGTATATTGCACGCAGTTGCATTTTACGATTATTGACGAGTAGTTTCGTAATACCAAATAATTTTAATTTTAATTATAATTTTACTAAATAAGTTTCGTCGTTTACAGGATAATCATATTTTCAATATTTTCAGAGAAAGATACGTCTAATAATGAATTTATTTTCGTAAGATAATAAACGGAGAGATTGAGTAGAAAATATTTTTTGCTGTAAAACCGAACTTTATTATCTGTTTTAACATGTTATTTCAACGTACATATTTTACTAATTGGATATGGTAATTGACGAACCAGGGGAATATTAAAACAATACTGGATACGTGTTTCCAAAGCTTTCACGAGGACATTAAAGCGAGCCAGATATGATTATCTTTCATATTGTATGTTAAATTGCACGGGGAAATTAAAACTTTTAATGAAATGCCAGCTAATTAAAAAGAGAAAAAAACATATGTATATGTATATATATGTATGTATGTATAGGTTCTACTCGGAAATCTGCTGAAGCAAACTTTCAAGAAAAGTTTAAAATTACAAAATAATTTGTACGAATGCGAGCTAATTTCCGTGGATTGTTTCAGCAATGTATGGCATTCTTCTGCTTCTGGTTCGCTCTATATTAATTCAAAATTACCACGAGAGGGAAACCCGTTGGCAAAAAAAAAAGAAAAAAAAAAGAAGAACAACGAATAAAAGTAAGCGGTCATACTTTCGATATATTTACATAAGTTGGAAAAGTTAAACGTAATTAAGAGATTGGACGATCAAGGGTGAAGTAAATCTATTACGTTAGAGTGAAAACTATTGTTTCCGGCGTTGCTGTTACTTTCGTTACGCAGACCCAACAACTAGAGGTAGAACGAGAAGAAGGGCGAAATAGATTGCAATCGAACGGGAAACGTGGTGTTGATCGAGGGAAACGAATAACAACGAATTTGATAGGTCACGTTGACATGGAAGAATAGAATACACGGAAGAATACAGCTATAATACATACGCGTATACCTATACACGCTCCAAATAAGATCTCAGGTTGCCAGTGTGACACCCGAGTACACGAAAGGTGAGATTTTCTTGCACTGTTATACGGTAACACTTGGACCGCGTAACACTTGGAAGGTGTCGGCAGGTCCTTCGGCCAGGGTCACTATCGCGAAGCAGCGGTGGACAGCGAACGCAGGGTAGGTCTTCGTCGCGCAAACGACAGCTGTAGAGAAGAAAAACAGCATTCGTGCAAGTTACATGTAAACTCGATACTTGGCTGGATCATCGGAACCTGACATTCGCGGCCCGATGATGGCTAGTTCGATCTAAAGCCTCGTTCGGATTAGTCAAACTAATTGAATTTAAGCTGCCTGAAACTTACGTTCATACAAGTTAAATTACTCGGCTCGAAGTCGTTTTAATTGCGCTACAGTGAATCGAAGCGTTACTCGGTTAAAATTTAAACGCTACTATCACGGCTTCAGCTGCGAGGCAGCATAAATATGATTCGTATCCTCGTATCGTCGACTAATTATATTTCTACTGCAGAAGATGAAAGCGATTAAGAAAGAAACTTGGAAATTTATATCGAAATCCTTTATATCGTTATAATGTAATAAATATAATAATAATAATAATAATAATAATAATAATAATAATAATAATAATAATAATAATAATAATAATATAATCGTTGCCTGTACTTGATAATCGTTTTTAGATAAAACCTGCTTAATGCCACTTCGCGCCTCTACCGAACTTCTCGTTTTGTTCCAATAAGTTACGGCTAGCCGATAGTTCTCTCTTGCAACTAGTTTATCATACATGTACACGTGTGCACATGCATTCGTTGATCGATAACTGTGCCTATTTGCGATCGTGCATACCTTTCATCGTGTTCATTCGAATCATTACGAAACGAAGAATTTTTATTGCCCTCTCTGACCCGAAAAGTACGGATACAACGGAACCTCTCAAGACGAGCAACTCGTTTAAACTCGTTTAATTTCCCCGCGTACGACTTTCCTTCGTTTTAACGTTTCCTAAATAGAATGACACTAACGCGATAAATAACGAATGAACATTGCTTCAAATATCATAGCGCATATTAATACTTATATCCAGAATATATTCGATATCGATGAATTCCTGTTTTATGTAAAGAAACGAAATAAGGGAATCGCGTTGTTATCGATACGACTAATCATTATGTTCGCATTCCATTCGTAACCCATTCAACGACGCTGACATAGGAGAAGCGTTTCGAGTAAAAATTTACGTTTCTTGAACGTTTCGAAGATACTTATCTGACATCCGTATTCCACGAAACGCGCCTTAAAATATACGTTGGTAACATTCGCATTATCTCGTCTTGAAGTACAAAAATTCTTATCAGCGAGAAAGATCGTGCAATTAAAACGCGTCATTGTCCCTTTGAGAGGTCGATGCGACGTGCGATTAGGAGAACAGATTCGCGTTCGCTGAATACAGAAATTTCATAGCGAAACATTTGCAAGAACAGTGGCGGTTCCTATGGTTCGTCTTGCCAGCAACAAGCTCGAGTTTCACAATTTTGTTGACCCGCGGTAGCCTTTGACTTTTTAAAACAAAAACGAAAGGACTTGGTCGCGTTTCGCTCTATTCCCAACGATTTAACGAGCTCCTTCGTCACCGACGACAAAGAACAACGCGCGAAATAACCCGCAGGATACGTGTAACGCGTCGTTTTGTACCGTGCTTTCAATAATACGAAACGCAAAGCGTAATTTAAAGCAAAGTAAGCGAACTTTGGTTCGTGTAGTTGATACGCAGCCGGGATCCTGACATACGGATAACGTCCGGTCTAACCGCTCGTGGGAACGTATTTTTTCGCGCTTTTTATTTAGCATCGAATCGGCGAAAAGAAAATAAAAGAGTGCAGGGATGCGTTCGATTGAAATTTATGCGAGAGCCCGGTAGAGAGTGAAGGTAACGTGGACACCACATGTATACTTACGTAAGTACGTACACATCGTCCGCGGGTCTTATCTCCAGCCCTTTACGGACCGTCCAATTGCCCTCTCTCTCAAGACTCAAGACATGCAACAAAATTTAGGATACCTCGGAATAGAGCTGACAGCACGCATCTCTTTTATCCCTTTATATTTAGCTTTTGCTCCACTTATTTTGACAAATATGGAAAAGGATAGAAGAAAAATTGTAAAAATGCGCAAATTTTCGGTAGATACAGATTGCTACTAATCATAATTAATATCATACGTATGATGCAATATAATTTATCATATTATCGATCGGCGTAATATCATGTATGATATAATAGAAAGAAAGAGTTATTCAAGAGCGGGTTAAGACAAATCGTTTTCGAGTAACTTACCGTTAGCGTGGGTGGGTAAATCGGCGAAAATAAAAGGTATTTACGTCGGTTTCATCGCGTAAGAAGAAAATAAGACCAAGAAACAAAAATACAGTATGTTAGAATACAGTTAAACTAAGAAATAACATTTAATAAGCGATAAATCGCCAATACGTTTGATAGCCCTGTATCGTTGATAAACGGGAAAATATCATCCTCGTGTACCGATGAAAGTTTCATGCAAGATACAATTACGCCGAGATTCCTGATCGTATAGACATTACTTTATTTCGAATAGTTACCATAAAGAAAGAAAGATCGAAATATCTGGACAGATTGGCTTTCGAAACATTCTCGCAACCTCCACATGTTAATGTAAAATGATAGCGAATTTCGCTTTATTACACTCGTCAGGCACGTTTATACACATCGATCGGTAACGATACACGTTTATTACGAAGGATAATTCTTCTTGATAACGAGGTTTTCTGCCACGAAAGAAAGGAGAAGAAAAGAATAGAAAAGGAAAGCAAAGAGAGGAGAAGTAAAACGAAGTGATGAAAAAATTAACCAGTATATCTTTTCGTAGGAATTGCCATTCAAACACGCAATTGCTAATTTACTAATTCACAATAACGGTTGAAGGAAACTTGTTTCTCGATAAAAGGTACGATCGTTTGAGATTTAAATCGCGCGATAAACTTCATTTACTTGCGTAAAGCGCGACGCCGGAAGTAAATATATAAAGAACAATAATGTCAACGTACGAATTACAGGGAATTCGGAGGCAATCGATCTTAACTTGCGATCGTGAAATCTGATTTGATTTTGATCAGCCTACAAAAACGCATTGCCTCCATATGTAAGACGCGGAGCACAATGTTGCAGGTATAGGTCATCAACGTCCGCACATATCCCCGGGCTGCCAAAATGACCACCAAAAGACTTTCAACTTCAACTTCTTTAAAGCGAAGCCGTTATTTATTGCGGCCGGCCGTTTCGATAACGAAACTTTGGACCCAATATATGGACGATCACGGAATATCCACCATTTTGCGTTGCCCTGAACCAGTCCGGTGAAAGAAAAGAAAAGAAAAGAAAAGAAAAAAAAAAGAAAGAAAAAAGAAAAGATTAAAAGAGTAAAAAGGAAAATAAAAGAAGGCAATTAAGCCGGAAACAGACAAGTGGTGGAAAAAAAGTTAACGGAGACTATGTATGTTCTCGAGATTGAAATTACTCGAGCACTCGCCGGCGACAGCCCTGCAACTTTGTTGTCTCTGTGTGTATTTTCAGTGAAATTAATTGCTCGAGATCTGAATAAAATCAAATTTATCTTCTGGAATCACGCGAGCAACTAACGGTACTTTTTATTCTGTTCTGCACATTGTACAACTCCGTCTGTATAAAGTGAACATTTAAACAATCACCATTCTTAGGCGTTTTTCGACTAACGTTAAAATAAATATCTACGGATAAATCAAAGTTCAAGTTTGTATATGTAGCCCTTTCGTTTGGCTGCATTTTCCATATAGGTTCATAAACGGTGCAAACATGTAAAGTACTCACGTGTACGATGAAACGACCACAACTCGAGACTCACCGTGAGCATGTTGCAACAAAGTTATACAATACAGCGAGCGGTTAGGACGATAACAGCTACTCAAATATCTACGAAGGAGTTTTGCAAGGATGGCGCAAAAGAAAAGAAAAAAGAGAGAAAGAAACGTGGGTATAAAAGGACCGATCGAAACGACAACTCGGCCAAAAGCGATACCCAGTGGAAGCCGTATCACAGCTGTTTTTATCCCTTCTTACCATTTTGCTTCGCCGAACAATTCCTTCCTTCCTATCGTTCCTTTTTCGGTACGAGTCTATTCGGAACCCGATCCTGTTTAAATACGTGTCCCTTTTTACGAATTACGTTACACTGTTACGTAACGAACGAGGTTCCGCATTACGCGAATAACTCGATGCACGCGTCTGCATTGATCGCAAGCTTCTTCGCGCAAAATTAGAGCGCGGGAACTTGTATGAAAAAAGTCGTTGCGTTCGTGCGGCTTGCTTATCGTATACGACGATCTTGCTGCTGTCATTGTTCCTTCGTAATAATCACCCAGGTTTCGTAGTGCATTTAGCTGTCGCAAACGAACGATATAAAAACATCGTTAGTCGTCTATTAACCCTGAATATTAAAGTTTCACAATTTTCCACGCTGTAGAATCGAACGGACAGCAGAGAATCATAAAAATGGCCGCGCGTAAATTTATACTCGGACTGTGTTCGACGGTGATGTTTACCAAAAAGAAAGACGAACGGTGTCAAACTCGATGTAACATGACAATGTCGATATAACGTTTCGGACAGTCATATTCTTTAGCCGATGTATCGGCCGTTTATGGGCGGTCGGTAGACCATCGAGCGTAAGTACAATATCGCTGACACAGTTGAATGGCAAGACTGTGAGAGAGCATGGGGAAAGAAGCGATTACCGAAAAAGGCTGATCTCGATGAACCGCTGCACCGTTACCGATTACACGAGATACATGGTGCTCCCTCTGGTAACAATATATGATGTATTCATAAGGATGTACACCTACACGAAATGCAACGCCT
>JACXIX010000055.1:0-143803 GCA_014737535.1 Bombus cullumanus | reverse complement strand
GAGAACGGGCTCAGGCGGAAAGAAAGAGAAAGAGAGAAAGAGGGAAAGAGGGAAAGAGAGAAAGAGAGAGAAAGAGGGAAAGAGAGAAAGAGGAAAAGAAAGAGAAAGAGAAAGAGTTATATACACGTACGACGTACGGTCACCCTGCGATCGACTCACGGGAGTAAAGGTTTTACCGATGGCATACCCCATACACGCAGAGAGTAGCATATAGCCAGAGGTTCCCACACTGTAAGCCATGATTTATTGGCCTGCCACCCGCCAGACCTGCTGTCATCATCGTCCCATGGTTGGTCCAAGATACAGCGAAGCGTACCGTATATAACTTCCCTTTCTGCACGATCTTCGCGCCATATCAACTCCTTCTTTCCTCGCACCCCGGCGAAACAGGAAGGTCTCGTTCGATGCCGCTCTAAAACCGTCCATCCACCTTGTTTTACCTTATGTAGCCCGATATCTACCTACCTATCTATCTCTCTCGTCGTTATTTAATAATTACCTCTTTCTTATCTCCCTCGGCAGCATTATCGTCTGCGTAGGTAACACACACGGCTTCTGTTTTTCTCTTTCTCAAGCAAGGACGGCAGTGTTTATCGAACGGTACCTTTACTTCAAAGTTGATTCACTAGCGGTAACGCGGTTAGCCGCGTTTCGTAGAAATCACCTCGAATTATTCTTTTTAGACTGCTGTTAATTGCCACCGTGTCTCTCGTCGTGAAGGCTGCTACACTTGTGCGCTTCATGCATCCAGCAGGAATACTTATGACGTGAAAGTTTTACTTGTGTACTCAATTACGAATCAGGTTTCAACGATTCCGTGCCATAGGTCGTTACTCTTCTTACCGTTCTCTGTACGTAATCGCTGCATGTACGCCATCCTGCAAACATAAACAATTACACGCATAATCCAAACTCAGAGAAGTGGTCGGTCGCCTCATCTATCTTACTTGTACTATTCGAGGAAATGAAAGAGACGTTTCGTTTACGTTCACCGTAAGACCGGATCTGCACGAACGGTGTAACGTGGTCATTTTCCAACGGTGGCAGGATTCCAGGATTTAGCAGTATCGATCAAATTTTCGATAGACGATCGTAATTGGATGTAGCGAATCGTCCAGCGAATCGTCCAGCGAATCGTCCAGCGAATCGTCCAGCGAATCACCGCTGCGAAATCTCTCGTCCCCGTCGAGCGTAAAAGTCAAGATGCACGCAAGGTGGAGTGAAGCAAGAACGCAAGAAAGCGTCGGAGGGGTAAAGCCGCGAAGGGATACAGCCCCTCGAGCACAACGGTGTTGGCACTTGCTTTTCGTCTCAGTGGACAAATTGGCGGAGACCTCGGCAACCATTCGTTCGTCTAAAATTCCTCGGAATCAGGGTCACCCACGTATATACACGTGCTAGCACATGTACGGCTAAACGTAACGAGTATATATGGTTTGGTCGCTCGTGGGGGACGAGGCAGGGTTGAGAGTAAGGGAAAGGAGGCAAGGACGAGGAGGGGAAGGAGGGTTCCTTCCAGAAGATGGGGCAAACACGAAGTCGCCTCGGTAGGAAGCGAAGAGGGGTTATTTCGTTTCGTCTCAGCGTGGTTTCCCAAGCGGCAGCCTCGCTCGCCGACTGGCATCGTCTACCGTTCGGCATACAGTCGAACTCGTTCGCCACTGAACGACGGACGTCGCGGCGTCGTCGTCGCCGCCCTTCTCATCCCACATATTTTCTCATCGCAGCTCAGGAAAATCGGTCACAACGATGCGTCACGCGCAACCACTCGGCCTCTTCCTTCTCGTATTTGTGTCAGTGTACGCGCGCCGTGCCACCGGTTGCGCTTTCTGCGAAACACTGTCCCAGCAACAGCTACAGCTGCGCCAGCTACAACAGTTGTCGCAGCAACAACCGCGCCAGCAACAAGGGTACAAAACGATCGGTAGCCCGAGGCCTTTCGGTGCCGAGAAACCGACCAGGGCGCAGGAGTTCAACAGGACTGGCGTGCTGCACCCCGAGTACCAGATACCAGCTACGCTTCGCCCCGGTAACGTATCTCAGTGAGTATCTACCACCACCCCCTGTCTGCCTTCTTCCTTTACCAAGCTTCGTCGATTCCCATTAAATCTTCAACTTGATTTTCTTTTGATTTGCGCAACGTTTTAACGATTCCCCTTTCCCTCTCTCATTAATCGTTTTGTTGCTCTCATTAATCGAGAAAAACGTCCTCTAAACTTGTTTCCGCTTTATCATAATTAACATAGTTTCACCGACTTTCATTTTCATCGGAATATAGAGCGCGCTGTTCCAAATAATTCCGTCGTAACTTTCAATAGATCATACACACACCACTGCCACGTCTACTCGTTAAATCTATTTTGTAATTTTTAAATAATCTATCTGCCTAATCTAACGATCTAAATTTAGTCTATATCAATCGAATTGTTAATTTGATTGTTTAGAGAAGCGGTTAAACGCGTTCAAATTATCGCCAAATTATCGATAGTAGCAATCGTGCGAACGATTTGTCTTCTTATCGAACAACAGCGAAACGAATGGTGATTTTTAACGTTTATTTCCTAGTTCTTTATTTACGAATAGCGTTCCCCGTTTGTTTCTTCCGTTGTGAAACGATAAAATTATTTTACACCGAAACACCACGGATTAAGTTACAATCCAATTCACTCGGATTGGTATGCCAAATCCTTTGGCCAAGCAATATAATAGAAACGTAGATACCCGTAGATTACATTACCGGGAACGTATTACACTTCTGACTATCGAGTATCGAGATACGCTAGAATGACTAATGTATCTTAGAAACTGCCAGTTCATCTATAATCTATGCAACTATCGTTCGTATACGAAAGAACAAAATTGGGATCAACTTAAATCGTGTTCTATCCTAATATATTACGAGTATGTATTACCGATGAAATCATTCGTTTGAAACCTTTTTTTTTAACATCTTACTCGTAATAAAGGACCACAAACGAGATAACATCCGATTGTACCCTAAAATCCTCGCTACAAACAAAGTTATTACTCGAGCAAAGGGGAGGGCGGGGAGGGGGGAAATGGGGAAGGTGTATTTTTGTATTTAAAAATCCAGATTTTCTTCTTGACAAAGTAACACTTTGATCTAAAGATAAACAACACCGCAAGAAAGGTGCATTCACTTTTCGCCGAACCATAGAAACAATTCGTGCGAATTTCGTTTGGGTTACATAGCTTGTTTATTCGATGCACGTGTACCCAAGCCTATGGAGCTTTGAACGTTTATACGAGAACGTCACGAACCCCGTACCGTGTTTCATCAACCGTAGCACAGATTTTACGAATGCAATTTGACTCGAATTACTGCTAGATGACATACATGTGTGATTCTCACGGTATCGCACCAACTAAACTTCGAACGATCAGCAAAACTTTCGCGTTAATATGGTTGTTAAAATGGTCCTTCAAATTTTACCGTACATACCATTTTCTCTCGTTTACACGAATACCGCTTCACACGCGTTAAACGGCATATTTTACTTCATTTTAATTATCATTCGATTATCATTATCGAATATATTCTATTGTTATACTATAAAATAATATGGAAAAGAAACGGGAACCAATTCGAAATACTTTTAGACGCCGACCCTTATCGTTTATTACTACGACAGTTGTGAAAGCGTATCGACCAATTCCGTCGTCGTTCTTTTCACCACCGAACAGTTACAATTATTAAAATTACTTGCGATAATATAAATATATATACAAGTAAATAAAACAGACACAAAGACGAAGCAATGTTCCGCTACTTTCGTTTCGAAGAGAAAATTCGATTACATCGGTAATCGCGGCGAATGAATTATTTTGATCGGAGATTCTTTTGTCGTTTCTACGTGATCGATTTTCAACTACAGCTATCGTTCTGTATGTTATACGAAATTCTTACCAAATTTCCAGAGGGATAAAACTGATATCGGTCATCACCATCGGTCAAACTTTATTTTACACTTGATGGTTCGATGCGTCGCGACGCTGCGCATCATAAAGTTCCACTATCAGATGGTTTCCGTGAAACTCATACGCAAGTCTAATTGCACAATTGCTCTGAACACCGAAACGCTAGGTTACGCGTTAAACTTGAACTTAACATACGCGTGTATATTTAACTTTTACGGAATCAAGCGCCTTAACGATTTCTCTATTATTTCGAAAACAGAGGAAAATTAAAATCCTTGCAATGTAAAACATGCAAACAAAGGCATGTAATACATTTTAATATCGTATAGTCGGAAAAAAACATGATTATAAGTTAACACCGTACGTTATACGACTAAATGAAGTAACACGACTCGACGATATAATCTCCTTTTAACACGTGTAATCTCTTTTCCACCGTTGTCAATCGTAATCGTGACGATCGATAAGAAAGTTTTAGGAGAAACTGTAGCCAGAAACAGCGAGGAGAGAGGACGATCGATGATCGAAAAGAATGAGTATGCACTTAGATCGGTGTATAAGTAACGAAGAAACAGAAGGATCGAACGGTCAGAATAAGCACACGCTATCTTTCTCGGGAACTTCATTCAGCCGGGGTTCGTCGTCCGGTCTCCCTCCCTCCCCTCTGCCCCCTTCCTAGAACCCTCTCCCCTCCCCCTCCCCCTCCCCCTGTTTCCCTCTCCCTTGCAACTCTCTCTCTCTCTCTCGCTCTCTCGCTCTCTCGGTGTAGGTTAAAGCGAAAGGTCGCGACGTTTCCTGGAAAGTGATGTCTAGGCTAAGGCGCGTGCGAAAAGGCGTCGCGATGCCACGCGTCGTAGGCTCTGCTATTGGCGTGGATTTCCACGAAAGTCGGTAGACGGCCTCGCGCTGCCGGCTGAATGACAGAATCAATTCGAGTCTGTCGTGGGACGAACCAAACGCCAAAATTAGACGACGGGGGTCGTGGATGCGCGACCCCAGACGCCGCGACGCCAGCATTGTGTGTAGACGCTAATTTTACAATAGCCGTTTCAGTGCCAGGCCGTGAACGAAGAGCACGTGTGGCGCGGTGCGGCGCGGCGCGGCGCGGCGTCCCGACGCTCTCTCGGACTATGCTAACGGGACGAGCAGCGACGACGCGACGCGACGACGTTCGAAAGGATGATGGGGGGATACTAGCCGATGGGAGAGACAGATCTTGTTGGGTCGAAACAGAGACGGACAGAGACAGATAGACAGACAAACAGACAGACAGAGAGAGAAACAGTGACGGCTGTGTCGAGGCGTAAACTTAACCGGTACGATCTTTAAACGGGAACTTTTGTACGATCAAACATTATGACTAAATATAAACGACACGCTGCAATTGTATAGCCATTTATGCGCGCGCGCGCGCGCGCGTCCATGCCTATGTACCATGCATGTGTATGTATGTTCGTTGGATTTTACAATCTATTGTTAATCAATTAATTATTTGCCTTTGAATTTTGAAAGATTATTCCGAATGTACCTCGCTCGTCCCAGCTTCTGACCGATGGTTGACGGTTTGTCGAGACTTGATTGTGACGGTAGCAACAATAAGATGTTCGTTCTCCTTTTCATTCAACATCGAGAAAAAGAAATACCGCTGGAAAAACTTTCACGTACGGAATTTAGAACTGTACAAATATTCACATACAAGTTCAGTAAAATTCCCTTTGTCGGTTATTCTTTCTTAATTATAAACCTTGGTAACATTATCTCTTCTCATAATTCGTCTTTAAGGAGTCAATCGTATTCTATTAAAAAAAGAAATAAATAAATAAAATAAAATAAGATTATGAACCAAATTTTTCACATTTCCCTCGTAAAAAACAATTTTTTTTTTTTTGATATCGTGAAATACAATACTCAAAGCGGCGTGTAACTCTATTATTCTCTACTCTACTCTACTCTACTCTACTCTACTCTACTCCATTATTCTTCTATTATTAAATAGAAATATAAGGAATACTTTAAAAACAGTTCACAGACAATCTTTTTTATCTTTTTGTAAAAGCACGCCATTTGATTGGAATATCGCTTTGTATTTGTTTGGTTACGATTAATACGTATCGAACATTAATATTATACTGGATGCAGATAAAATTATTGCAGGTTCTATTACCTGAGTCCACGTGAAGGACCACCTCTCACGTTACTCGTTAGCCCATGTAGCGGACCGATATCATGGACGGTCAGTTACGTCGAGCCACCGGAGAACATTGAAGAAACGGAAGGAGCAAAATGTACGGAGAACTTTAGGAATTGTTACCTATATGATTAAAATCAATCCGTGAACCAAACGAACCTTGCTCCGTTAAACTTCAAAGTTTAAAGGAACAAAGCATGTGGTTTATTTAACAGGCTAAATGGATCGATCGACGGAGAGAAATGGTGGGGAGGAATACCATACGACCTAATGAAATTTCATATTTTTTGCAAGTCTATACCTTTATCACTTATAGAGAGATTTATATTTTATCCTTGAATGCAATTTATTTTTCTTTTATATTCCATATCGTATTTCAACGAACGTTGAAATCGGATTTCTTTCATATTCTATACCCATTGTTTACATAAAAAAAAGCCACCATTTCTCATTTTTACGTGTAAAAATATTACATATCGCACACACACACACACACAACTATTTTATATATATATATATATATATATATATATATAAATAGTTCCTTTAATTATAAAATAAATACCTTTCAGTATAATGTCTATTTCATATACTTTCGCACATCCAATTTTCAATAAATTTTTATCCATATTTAAGTCCATAGGTTCAATCGTTTGAAATAAGTTCAAATATAAAATGAATAGCAGTATGTGGTCCAATAATGTTTAGTAGAATTATTCGGTCGTCAAGTACTTATTTAGAATTTATATGACCAAGCACCAATTGCTTTTCATCGAAACGCGTAATAATTGTGTTTTACCGAGGTTTCGTTATCTTTGCACCTATTTAAACGAGTACCGTGGAAACAATACGAAATATTAGAAATCGATAAAGTTAGATTGGTAAAGTTAAAATGAAACAGAATAAAAGAGGAAAGAGGGAAATAGAAGGAAAGTAAAAGAAACGTAAAACATGGATGTATCGAAGAGAGAATCTATGATAAAGTGTATATTATGATCGATACAACAGTTCAAACCCGATGGCCAGTGAAGAGTTTGAAACCAGGCTCCCCTCTTTTCACGTACGAGGGTGCAGAGGATCAGAATTTTACGATATCAAAGACACGCGCTGGTCTTTATTGGTTCGAAATTAAATCGGTGAACCCTCCTGGTGCCAGTTTACAAAATTTAACACCGAGCACAGTGCTGCTGTACGCCACGTCAAGCAGTTTGAGCCATATCCCGGAATTGTATGCAAACGAAATGGAAAATCGTCACCGCTCGTTAAGATTTCAACAACGAAGAAGCAAACGTCGGCTTACGATATCCTGGAATAAAAGGTATCGCTAATAATTTTCTTTTGACGCGCAAGTTCTATTGTATAGTATCGCATACAGTTGTATTCAACGTGTAACAACTAATCTAACTCCATACAAGCAACGAATTAAACAAATTGCAGTTTTCGCAAATATCATTTGTTAAATTTGTTTAAAAATTTTTAACGATGATAATAATAATAACAACATACGATAATTGATTATCGCTAGAATTCTACTATTCACATTCAAAATGATAATAGAAAGATCGATGTTTGAACAAAATAGAAATTAGAGGAATAAAGATTTTCTTTAGCTGGTCGACGAAATATCAAGTTTACGATTAACGTCCCAGCGAATTAAAATTGGCTTGTGTGATTCATGCCACGAATTCGACAAAAATCCATTTATTTTTACAGCAACATAGATCCCCACCTCTCGCATTACTGTTTAGCCGTGACATCAGGGTCTCAGGCTCACCCCTTGACCCTTTGCGCCGCGCAAAATGTTCTACGCGTTTACCAGCATTCGACGAAAGGGAGTTCCTCTTCTAAGGAACAGCAACATCGCGGCATTCCGGAAGGACTTCATTGCGTGCGTCAAACGAAATTGACGCTTCACAGGATGAAATACGATACTACGTACAATGTTACCTTATACGTGGTTAGTAATTGCAACTAGAGAACACTTAATCCTATAATAAAGCGTTTGTATCCGTTTGTGCCGTTTTTCAGTAAAATTAGTGAAAGGAAAGTAAACCGTTTCTCTTCTTGCTAGAGCAGAGAAAAATGTCTTTCTTCTTTCTTTTTTCACTAGTTCAACTATTTTCTTGATGTGTGAACGATATTTAGTCCATTTATTTTTATTCTGTATTAGGTAAATACGCGAAATAATGTGTCAAATCGAATAGCCACTGACACGATCAAATTTCGGAAGACACCGGAGTTAAGACTACGCACTGGACATTATACCACAGCTAATTTGCGCAAAACCGATGGATTCATCAGTTTCCATTATCGTCCTCCGGGAAATACTTCGAGCA
This sequence comes from Bombus cullumanus, assembly GCA_014737535.1. Classification (NCBI taxonomy): domain Eukaryota; kingdom Metazoa; phylum Arthropoda; class Insecta; order Hymenoptera; family Apidae; genus Bombus; species Bombus cullumanus. Next base: position 135,340 of record JACXIX010000055.1, on the reverse strand, counting down.
CCTTTCATATTCTTCCTTGCGGTGGTGGCATCGTTAGAGCAAAATTAAGTGGTCCAGGAATTTTAAGGGTAATAAAGCTTTTATAATCGCTAGTTATAACTGTATATATTCAAAGATCTTCGTCCGTTCGAAAATCAAAAACTCGAATCTTTATATCGCTGTTTGAAAAGTTTTCTTCTCTATTATATCCATTATATTCATTAATATATATATATATGTTAATACGTAATATATTAATATTACGTTACATAATGCGATGAAAGCAATTATACGAAAGCTTTTATACCTAACCGCATATTTACAATAATAAATCTATCGATGTAAACAAATTAGTTTCTTAAGGGGTAATATTACCTAGATTTCTTACTTAAGGAACAGTCTTATTGAAATAGCGAAACGAAAAATTATCGGCATTGATATCATCAAACTATTATAGACAATTTACAAACATTTGTAGGAAAAGGAGGTAGTGGGATATGCATCGTTGAGAGTACCACCTTTAACATCAGGGAAGACGTACACATTACGGATATCCGCTACGCCACAGGAATTAGTACGAGTATCTGCCATTAAAGTACTAGCCACCCAACAATCATCCGCGATATATCCACAGGTATTTCATGCAAATTAATAACATGCTGAATAACATTGAAAGCGTAAAATTGCTTCCTAAGTACGCTAGAATTTTGATAACGAACAAAACGATTAACGATTTCACATCGAAACGATACGCTATCACAAAACTCTATTTACAAATAGAGTTTTTAAAATAAGCTATCGCTTGTTTGGTCTCGTTATGTTTATCTTAACTCGCGTATGTCGCGTGTTAAACAATTCTAAATAGAAAAATTAGTTTATTATTTATTAAAATACCTGGCGAAACAAAATAATGTTTAGTCGCCGGTTGCCACATAAATATCGATATATTCATAAGCTTTCTACATACCTACCTACCTACCTACCTACCTACTACTTTTGCATTATTCGTTTACCTTTAACACGAACGTGTACATAAAATCACCACGGTACATAAGATAGATATCTGTATATAGAACAACGCTGTATATAGAATGGGTATACAGATACGATCAGATACTGTTTAAGAAAAAAAATTCGCTCGAAACAAATTGTCATCGACATTTTTCTAGGTAAATAGAATTAGATGAATCTTAATTTGAATGAAAAGTGTGTTAAGAGTGTTAAGAGTGTTCGATTAGTTAAGGGTGATTCTACAAGTGAAAATGTAGAAAGGCTGTGAACACTTTGTTTAGATTCCATCTAAAAGTGCGCCACGGGAGTACAGATCCTTAAGAACTTGCCACGAGGTGACAGTAGGGGTAGAGTCGGCAGGTTCTGCCAAGTATTGCATCCTCGTACGAGAATTAAAGAGCAGTTCGTCATTGGCCAGTATGACAACGATTCCAGACCAATGCGGTCTTCATCGTCGACGACGTTCCGAGTATACATTCGAGGTCTGCGAAGAGAAACAGAGTCCATCGAAAGATCGAGCGCTTCCGTTTACCCTTAAAAGATTACAGCCAGGGAAATCTTATCTCTTACAAATTACAGCTCAATTAAAAGGACAATCTTTGTCCTATCCGTTGTTGACTGTACGCACTCGACGTTCTTGTCTACCTTGATAATCATCCATATATACTACTCCGTTTAGAACTTTGTATTTCCTATTCTTAACTAATAAATTCTAATATTCTCTTTCTTTCATTACGATGAAATGAACGCACAGACAATCGAGCAATTACTAGTAATTATTTGGAGATACACCGTGACGAATTGTAGAAAGTTAATATCTTTAGAATATAACTTGTATAGAATTTTGCTGTTTAGATGCAATCTTATTTAAAACGTTCTTCTTTATTTTACAGACAATGTCCGATTTAAAATATCGGTCAGGATATACAAACAGAAATTATTGAGAATATAATCCTAAGAATATATATCCTAAGCGAATATTATGTATGATAACAAAGATATTTCTACTTTTGAAAACCGTGGTGCGAATTACTTGTTAGTTCACCTAGTTTGAATGTTCGTTAATGAATTGTTTAAATGGCCAACATTTAGAAGTCATCGAGTCTTTAAATTTCCAATACACGTACGAATCTATTTTCACTCAAATCTATTCGTTGTTACGAACAAAATTTACGTGTCGCTATTTCATTTAAAGATTACTCCGATAGAATGATATATAATTTATCAATGTCTAGTATAAGTAAATTAATGTTCGATAATCGCTTTGCTATAAAAAAAAAAAAAAAGAAAGAAAAGAAAGAAAAAGAAAAAAGACGCTATTCTTGTTATAAAACTATGTTACTCCATCTCGAGGCTAAATCTAGTCTAGATTTACATGCTACCGTAATCCAATAACGTTTACCTGGAATTTCTACTTTTTCTCTCAAACGTGAGACAGGTTTTCGCTATTCAATTCTTCTGCAACGACAAACACGCATTAACAATATCGTTGACCTAGAAACAAGTAACATTTACACTGTAAATACAACGTTATCTTATGTAATAAAATGTGACACATAAGAACTACCATAGCACTATATATACAGCACGGTGCTACTGATCACGATTATGCGTACTGTATAATTGCAAATAACCATTTTGTCGTTCAATACGGAATGATATGTCATGTTACGTAGCTATTATGGCGTAAGATCGTGCGAAGGAAAACATTTTTCATATTGCTTTTTTCCAGCATAAATTCATTTTCTAGATGCAAATTACTAAATGTAATACAGGATATAAACACTTTTTATAATTTAATTTTTATTACGATTATTTCGTTAAATGTTAAGTCTAATAGAATTATCATAACTCAGATTCCATTAACATTCGAAGCTTTTCACCAGGCGAATTCTCTGGTTCAAATTGCAATAACGATATCGCTTCTGACAAAAGGCCTTCTCTATTTTCTCCTGGACAAGTAGACAATTCTCTCAATGCGACTGCAGTGTACAATGCTAATCTTGCACCATATGGATCTAATGTTTTGGTGGTTTTTATGATACGTTTGCATAATTCGGGTTTTTTCGGATCGCTTGCAGGCAATAGCTGAATCAACGAATGACTGACACTTGTACACAATTGATGTCCAGGATGCAATAACGTAGTGAGCCTAGAATTAAATAACGATTATAGTTGAATCATTAACTTTCGTTCCATACAATGTCTAAAAATCACTTTAAACGCGCAGCAAAGTGATCTTTACGAAAACATCTTTTTTTCGAAATTATTTTATTAAAAATAAAAGACAACTTTTAATAGAATTTCGAGCCATATTTTCGTTTCGTGAAAAGATTTTTTGTTGTATTAAAGCATGCAAAAATAAAATAAAATAAAATAGCTAATTAATTTCATTAGACAAAAGCTAGCTAATTTTGGATTCGTTTATTAAGAAAAACCTCCACAAAATCATGTATCTATATATATACATGCATATGTGTAAGCTTTAACGACTCCAAAAAACGTAATTATATTGCTATTAAGAGTGAACGTAAGTACATATACATATATCTCATATAATTAACATATTTTTGGTTATTTTCAACGCATCGACGATAAACAATAGCGACAAATTGTGTAATTTTATGTACATGTGCAATGTAATATAAAAATATTTACTTTATATTATATAATTACCCTTTCTATGTACAATGAGAATAGAGCGGGTATCGATAGAAAAATATTTCAAACAAAGAGAAAAAAGAGACAATAGGCAAGGATGGATAATAAAATTAATAATTTAGCTACACTTGTATACCGCAGGAAGTATTATAGATACGATATTATTATTTTCTTTTATCCAATGTATGATAAATGAAAGTTATTTTACCGTGACAGAAGATCAACCAATTTGTTCTTGTTTGCTTGATACATAATTTCATCAACATCCTCTTCCAATTTTCCAACAAACTGCATCACTTCCGACGCAGTCAAAGTTCCAGGACACGAATTACATCCCCATTGCGAATCAAAGTTTAATGGATCTTTAGGTAAAATAAAATCGTTGTCGTGAGGACATTTTAAAGTTCCAAGATGCGTGCCCAATTCTGTTGGATCGGCGCATCGCTTGCAATGACAAGAAAAATATTTCGTCTCCGAAAGATGAGCCCTTCGCGCCCTCGTTGACCAAAGTGCGTGTGTATACATTGTGCTTAAATGGTCCCACCTATACGTTATAAAAGACAGCTTTTAGCTTTATTATTAAGTTAAGAAAACAAGTTATCCTCTATACCGTGTCAAAGTGGAACGCACTTTTAAAAGTAAATACTATAGAACATGTAGACACAAACATATTAAACGATTCTTTGATGTTGAGATGTAAAAAAAAAAAAAAAAAAAAAAAAAAAAGAAAAAAAAAAAGATGTAAAAAGCGCTATATGACTTTGCACTTTGTATCAAGCTTTTTCAAAAATATTCGTTAAAGATGTATTAAAAAGATGTATAAAAAGGAAAAAAACTGAAAGGGAAGACCGTAATGCGAAATAATATATTTACATACTTCTGTATAGAACAAACAGCTATCACCGTGATTCGAGGTCTACCCTTGTCGTCGATTTTAAAGCTGTGCCTCGTATTAGCCAAACAAGAATGCTCCAAAAGACACGCTGTTTCATAAATCGCAACGCAGCCCTCAGGTGGTATAGTTTCCAACCCGTTAACGTCTATTAAGCCGCAAATTTTGTGCACGATATCTTTGCTGGAGGGATTGTCCGGTAAAAGACGTTCGATATGATTATATATGTTCATCGTTTCCTCATATGCGTTCGTTCCTTGACCACGAGAATCTTGGTGACTTTGCAACTTTTCTATAGAATACCAATATTTCAATTTCTTGCGCCATAATATTAACATACGTATTACTAAGAGAACATCGCACCTGAAACATGAATTAACGAACACTAATTAAGAATAAATGAAATCATAGACACAAAGTAGAACAATATGTACCATATATACATATATACGTATATCATTTATATCCTTTTTTTATATTATTTCCGTGCTACGCATACACTAGTCATATTATTTTCTATCGTATATTATAACGCTCCTTCGCTGTCTTTTAGAAAGTGATGACAGTGCTTTTTATTAATTTCCAAATAACGTATATTAAGTAATGTATAAACGTTTCTATGTATATAAATACAAATGAATACAAATGAATACAAATGAATTGTCTTATTTTGCGCTCTAGTTTCCTGCAGTATTCAATTTTAAAGCGAATGTAAGACTCTCTTATCTCTTTGTTCTTCTTTCTGAATATCTAATAAATGTATAAAAACTTCATGTTACGAACAATACCGATTAAACCGAACCATGTGCCTTTTAATCGTCAACTAATAAAATTATTAAAACTGATCTCCTCGCTAAAACTGTTTCGTGACATTCTCCTTGTTCTTCGCTCTTACACTTTAAATGCAGCTGTATTTTTATATTTTACGAAATGTTACAAACCTAGGAATGATTCTTGCTTTTGTAAGAAAAGAACATTCCAGACCGTGCCTATTTTTATCATTAAGACCAGAACAATATGTATCGCACGCCGGCCAAAGGCATTTCGTGCATCTTGTATCGCCACTGTTGCATTGTTTCCCGCAACCAACGCAAACTCTTTGATCTGAATGTAATGCCGGTCCCCATACCAAAGGTGACTCTGATAGGATTACGTCGCCCGGATTTAAATCTCTTGATGCCACTAAATACCGTCCGAGTTCGCAGCTCTCACGAATCTCCCATGCTTGACAATTTGACCTGTGTCTAGGCCAGTCCTGTCGCTGATGTTCCCTTTTGCAATAAAATTGCTGCTTGCAACCGTTACATTTCAGCGTTGCACGTTGATTACAAATCGGACAGATGCCTTCCGTTTGCGACTCCATGTTATCTCAATTACTGAACATTGAACAGTTTAAAAATTAAATATCTCTGCTCTTTCTTAATCTTCTATATATATATATATATATATGTGTGTGTGTATAAAAGATATATCGGTACCTAGAAACAGCTTGCAATTTAAATAAATATCATGCGAAAATTATTTTTACGTTCCCTTAGATTATGTTAGAAATAAAATGCGCGATTAAATAACTTGAAGATAAATATTGAAATAAAATGGTGAATACTTATTATATTGTTTGATAAAGTGGTTGCACTCAAAATTCCTTTAAAGTATTTTCAAGTTTATAATACATACCTGTAAGATAGGAGCGTGAATATAGTAGAAATAATATTAAAACGAGCGCAGCACATCTTTATTTACGTCAAGTATTTTATTAATTTTGTAACTTTCAAACGAGAATAAGAAATTAATACGTAAAACGCTGAAACTTGCGATACCACTGCTTTAAAATACCGACATTGCGACTCTGAAACTATGACGGTCTACATACACAGACGGTGGTTTAATTATAGGAGCGGTATAGTTACGTAGACGCGCTTCTATTTCTGACAAAACTCTATAAAAGATTGTTATTCGGCGTAATACAAACTTATCCTACTTAATTATTATACATATATCATTTATTGTCTGATAGTGGACTTTGTACAAAACAAAATATTCGTCGATTAAAATTTGAAAAGTGCACCTTATTTTTTATACGAACATCACATATATATCCTTGAAAGAATGCGTTATGAAGAATGTTTGTTATAATATTTTTTATTTACGATAAAATTAGCACCCTTCGATATTAATTATAAAGATAATTTAAATATTGTATTTACAAAAGTTTTTGGTAATAGATATTTGTAAGAGTATTATGATTATATTATACGACATTACACTTATCGAATGTGCACCTAATTATGAAAAAGGAAAATATAAAAAGTATTCATAATAAAGCAATATAGAAAAATAATTTTATCAACTTAATATAAAATGATCGTAGAATACAACAATTATATGTACAAATATTAATATTAATATGTATATGTGTATATATATAATTTCTTTCTTACTATTGTGCAAATCATTCTTCCTCTTCAATAGCATAACATTAAGAGCCTCTTTTAAAAATCTAAATGATCATACACTCTATTTATAACAAATATAAATATTACAGATCACTGTAACATACATAGCCTCTTACTAATTAACTCTTGCGAAAAGTTCAATATATTCATTCAATTGTACTTCAGTTCAAATCACGTAAAGAATAGCGTCATCATTAAATATACTTTAATCGCACGTATTGTATGTAAATGTACATATCTGATCATCGTGACCATCGTGTGTCCAGTTATATTCTGGTCGTGTGTAATTATCTTTTGTTTCGTTACTTCTATTTATGATTATCACAATAAGACGAGAATACATAATAGTTGCTAAAATCGATTCATCAGTAAAATCTCTTCGCTTACGCTTAATTCTAGTAAAAAAAAAAAAAATATACAAATTAAAAATGGAAAGACTATTCATATTTCTACACAATACTGCACTCTATCCAATTTTTCTTTTATTTCCCGAAATCTCGTATCAAAAATTATGAAATAAACTAATACATAAATTTTCGTATCAAATCAGTTTTTCATGCTTACTGTTACTTACTGTTACTTGCAATTTATTTATGCTTTCATTAATATAACTTTCATTCGGTAGCTTCAGTTAACAACAAATTATGTTGCACACGATCGTTAGCTCCAACATATAATCATACATTCGGTTAATTTTAATTCCTTGTTACTTATAAAATTTACTTGCATAATCAAATTTTTATAACATATTTATTCACGGAAAAGAAAACAAATTTCTCCATGATTAACAATAAGGGAAAAAAGTAATATGTCTAAACCTATGTTTCAAAAGAGATAGTGAAAATTGATTTTAATAGGAATTGTACAAGTTCAATATGATAATATTATAATAATAAAATTTCTTTTGGAAGGCAATAATTTAAACGTACTATTATGGATAGTCATTTCGTAAAGATTAGAAATATTTAAACAAATCGTAAAAAATTCATTTTGAAAATGGAGATTTCGCTAACTAACTAATTTCACTTCCAAAAATAAATACTTGCAATTAATATTTTTTCTTATATAATTTTGTTACTTAAATGGTATAAAAAGAGTTATTAAGTAAAATTAATATTCTCAAAAGTCTATTATCAAAGGAATATAAAACTGAAGTAACTATACTAAGATATACCGGTTAGTGTTCCTTCTTTGTGCTATTCTTTACACTGCCGTTTACATCACGCCATGATTTACGGAAGCAAATTGAGGATCGTACCAAATGCCATATATTTTTCCCAGTACATGCTAGATTACAAACGATCAGAGACGGGGATTCATACTCATTTGGAACGATACCATCGACAGAAGATTCGAAAAAACTAAATAATGGAAACCATATTCTGGTTCTATTTGAATCACGTTGCATCAATGCTTGATTATTGGCTAAAGTATGATAATAAAGAAACAGTCGTGATGTAATGTAGAAAGCTACGAAAACATCAATGGAATAATGTTCGTGTGCTGCCAAGATAAAAAATATACCAAACATATTGAGCATCCATGTGAAGGTATGTAAAAAATACAATTGTCGCGGTGTATCTGTAAATAAAATATCACCATAATAAGAATTACATAAGAAGGTTACACGGTGAAAACGGGGAATGTCAATTTTAACAAATTCTTAATTTAATATTTCCCATACGCTCCTTTATCACTATGTCGCAATAATTTGAATAACAATTTTCCAAGTTTCACAGTAGCTATAAGAAATTGAGATGTTCAGTGTACTTTACATTTTTTACAATTTAATGTGCTATATATCGCTTACAGTTATAAGATAAAGTCGAAAATGATGCAAAAATACAACGAAGAATAAAATGTTCTATTTTGATACGTATAACGAAAAATAAATTTTCATTTTCTAAGAAATGCTAAAACTTGACATTACCTTCTTTAACCGTGGACTCTTCATATACGTATTGCCTATAGCCTATCTATTCAGAAACATGCTAATACTTACATTCTGTAATGAAAAAATTTAACATAGTTAACGCAACAGTATGTCCGCTAAACATATAATCACCGCACGTTCTAACACCTTGAATCGACATACCAGCACCACGCCATATAACATAAGCCATAGCAATTTTATTATATAACTCTACATATGCAGAACTATAAAATGAAAATATTAATATAATTTCTTTTTCTTTTTTCATACTAGTCACTTAAAATATTATTCGTACCTTGTCCAATCTTCGGGAACTTTCCTCGGTTGACATTGCAAATGTGCGCCTGGTACTGATAAGGAAGTAATAAGCATTGTAACGCATCTTAACAGGAAGACTGTGCCAGATAAAGCAAAAAATCTCCGCAATAAAATAAATCTGTGTTAACAAAAATTTGTTGAATACTTTTCAAATCGTCTGCTTTGTAACTTAATTTTAAATATTAGTAGCATTCATAATATACTTTACCTGTATTTGTGAAAAATTAGTACAATCAGCCATATTGCAAAAAGTATAGTTCCAGTAACTTCACACATGTCGAATGCCCAAGGAATATGCGGAACGTTATCTAAAAATATATCAGGTAACGGAGGATATTTTTTCATATCAGGCACTCTATCATGAACAATGACCATCACAAAGGCAGTAATCCATGTAACAATGAATAAATATGCCAAACTAATGAAAGTTTTCCATATTTCAGGTGACAAATGTGACGCATGACCATCTTCTGATACAGATGCTGAATAAAATTCATGTTCAATAGAACCTTCGTTATTTATACCACTACTAGGCATCTGTTAAAATAGAAAATAAACTTCTACTATGGAAACTCATTTATTATCGCATTTCATATATTAAAGGATTATATATCGTAAAAAATTTTTCATATTAAGTATTTAACTTTCCTTCTTACTTCATGTTTATGATGATTATAAAAATTTGATGATGGAAATATATCAATGTATCCTAATTCAAATAATACTGCCACATTATCCCTTTGTAATTGTTTTATGCTAATATATAATCTTTTTATATCACCAATTTTCTGTAAATTCCTGGATATTAACTTTAGATCGTCTTCTTTCAGGGTCAAGAGCACTTTTCCATCAATTTCCTGATCAAGAAATGAGTCAACAAATTTTTCATGTCCAGTTTCTCTAAGCCATCTTGTCACATCCTTTTGCGTCCACTCAACTATATTTTTCTCAGACATTGTTTATCTTAATACAAAATTGTACTAATCGTACCTAAAAAAAAAAAAAAAAAAAAAAAAAAAAAAAAAAAAAAAAAAAAAAAAAAAAAGCATAAGAAATAATTTATTAACAATTTATATTATAGCCATCACTGGATACAAATACATTTTCCTACTTTGACACAATCAAAACTATTGAGAACTATTAGCTAATATAATGAAATATTTCACCAAAATAACGTATGAAATGAGAAGAATGTTAGATTTTGAAAACATTAAAAATACAAAAATATTATGTAACTTTCCGTTATTAATGTAAATCATAGTATTAACGATAAAAATAGTCTCGACATAGTGATAAGCATATTGACGGTAATAAAATTATTGAATAAATAAAATATAACAATAAAAAATATATCTCTATATGAATTTTTTACGAAGAAACTTTCTATATTCTTCTGCCAAATAATTGTCCAAATCGCTTACACTTTTAAAATATATTTAACCTATATAAATATCATTTAAATACGACATACCTTAGAAACTTAATTTATGGATTATCAAAGCTATGTATCACAATTTTTTCGTGCGTTTATTGCACATAATGAATATATATCATGAATATCATAGTCTTATTGTCAAACGAAACCATACATTGGCAGTATTTGTAAATAAACCAATCCAGACAGAACCATTGATCAGAATGATACAAGCGCAGTTGAACACGTTCATCACTTTTAACAGCTCTTACTTCTTCGATTTAGAGTATGATGTACATATCTCTTATGTACATATCTCGGCAAACTTCATAGTTACTTTATGCAATTTCAATTCAGAATTATGCTGATCATATTAATAAATTTACTTGAATGATAAGAAACAAACATATTCATGATACGAATCTAAACAAAATGAAAATACATCAAAATAACTTTAAAACGAAATGAATAATGTGGATTTGAATTTCTACAATTAATTGAATTTTTACATTAAAATATAAAATATAAACCGTCCCGTTCAATATTTTAATTTCCAACCACATAATAGTGACTTTTCATTTTTACGATATGTATAAAAGGCTATTATTATATTTAGTATATATTTCCACGTAACTCTCTTACGATACTGTAGTTAATATGATGATTAATATGATATACATATATTTCTGCTCTACTTTTGAATCAGAATAAAATGATTCCTAATTTTCTTTTGAAAACAGTATATTAAAAGATAGTGACCCTTCACTTTTGGATTTATATTTATACAGTCGATATATCTATCGATTTTGATCTCGATTCAGGACTTGTTTACAGTTAATAGTTGCATGACGTTGGCATTAGTGACGTTGTTCACGTTCAGTATGAAACAGAATTACAAAACTACCGTATTATCATGCAATGGCGTATTCTAAGTTCACTTAAACACAGTAAAGTAGTCTGTAACTGTAACTTTACAGTGGGGGCGGCGTATCGTTTGTTAACAGACTTAATCATTGTGATTTTTGACATATTTTTCATTATTCTTCTTAGTTGTATGTAAACATAATCGACAGCGCCAATTGCACATCAGACCTAAACTAATAGCATTCGGTGCTGAGTTGGCAGTCTTGACGACGACAACTCTGTAACTGTACTGTATATATTGAATGATACCGTGAATTCAAAGTGGAGTTTAGTAATGAATGTACTTAAACCATATACTTAAAGATTGTAATTTAATGAGCTATGAGCGGTCAAAAATTTCAATACGACGAAAGTGGTGGGACATTTTTCTACTTTCTACTATCATTCTCGGCCCTCCTTCAAATACCTGTGACATATTATTTTTGGCCACGTCGTCCCAAACGAGGTTAGCTCTAGACGAATCTATTTAGATTAACATAGAAAATAAGTGATATTACGATAACGTTCTATGTTTATACGTACTTTCAACCGAGTTATGTAATTTCACCATGTTTTACATTTACTCTTTTCATTATCACATTCACTTCATAATGTTGTGGCAAGGGATTAATGAGCTCTTAATTATGAATATTACATTACTAATTTTCTAATGTTCTCAATAATGTTTGAGAGTACGCTGTATAAAATAATATTTGATCACTTTTAGTAAAACATTTAAGGTTTACTAATATTCCGATTTTGCGCTCAAAGTTTAATAATGCATTCCTATAAAAAAGTATCTATCTTATATATATGTACACATGTACGATTTAAGACATTCCATCGGTTTTACGTTTTTAGGATAGATTTTTTTTATATTAGGCAACATTTAAATAAAATATTATATTAGTAAATTATTATAATTCACAACATACACAGAACATGCACAAATAAACACTGTTTTTATTCTCTAATAATTTCAAACAAATTACTATGTCGTTTCAAATAAATTTTAATTATATAAAATTTTATAAATACTCTTTTCTTAATAATTTGAAGACTCTGTATTAAGGAAAATTTAATCTCTCTCATATTTTTCATATAATCAATTACGTACTATTGGTAACAATAAGGTGAATGGTACATATAATCATTATTATTATTTTTTGTAAATAGATCCTGATCAAGAAGCAAAGGAGTGTCAATGCGATGGATGTAAAAAGAAGAAAATTATCCTACGACTTAATAAACCTTGGAAAGAAACCAAAGCATTATTTGAGTAACTATGTTTACATATCAAATATATATATATATATATATATATATATATATATATATATATTTCTTAATTGTATATAAAGTTTAGACGTTTAAAATGTTGTTATATCGTTGTAGCAAATTTCTTATCATTCTTGGATGGGTAGTCCTTATCTTTTTGACATATAAGGTATCGCAATTCGATTATGAAATGGCTAATTTTGATCCATTTGAAATACTTGGTGTTTCCTCTGTACGTACAATTAATTCAATTTAAAAATTATCAATTTTATTTACTATACATCTATGTCTACATAGCATTTATGATATTATTATTATTATTTATAGAGCTCATCTCAAAGTGACATTAAAAAAGCATATCGCAAATTATCTTTAATTCTTCATCCTGATAAAGAGACTGGGAATGAAAAAGCTTTTATGAGGTTAACCAAAGGTTAGAATAAACATAAAATAGAGTGCGCGCGTGTGCGTGCGTGCGTGCGTGCGTGCGTGCGTGTGTGCGTGCGTGCGTGCGTGTGTAATAAAATAAAATATTATAAAAATAATAATAACTGTTCATGATAATTTGAATTGTTGTTGAAACGAAGACATTTCTTTCCACATTAATTAATAGCATATCAAGCTCTAACGGATGAGGAAGCGCGAAAGAATTGGGAAAAGTATGGAAATCCGGATGGTCCAGGGGCAATGAGTTTTGGAATTGCTTTACCTTCTTGGATAGTCGAAAAAAAAAATTCAGTTTGGGTTTTAGGATTCTATTCAATGGTTTTCATGTTTGTTTTACCAACGGCTGTTGGGATGTGGTGGTATAAGAGCATTCGTTATACTGGTGACCAAGTAAATACATCTAAGTTACAGCATACATATAATTAAATATTAGTAAATAGTGAATATTAATAATCCTTAATTTATTATTGGTTTTTCAGGTATTGTTGGCAACCACTCAATTATATTATATCTTTTTTATTAAATATCCTTCAATGTCATTAAAAAGAGTTATTATGATTCTTGCTGCTTCATTCGAATTTCATAAAAAACGAAATGCAGAGATAGTCGAGAGATATACAGATAGCGAAGAAGTTCGTTTGGTAAGATGTGCACTATATTTTAATGGTTTTTACAATTATAATTATAATGAATGTATATAGAATACATTTTATTGTAATGTACAATTCTTTTTATGTCAGGTATAATACAATTTTATACTAGATGTAAAACAAGCGGTGTATGGCTCTTATTGTTTACTTTGAAATTGAAAATTTCTTTATCTGAAGAAATTAATAGCTTAAGGTAATTCTAGATTTTGTATTTGTTTCATTTTCAGCTTATTAAGCAGCTACCAGATCTAGGTGCAAAAAACAAGGCAACACCATTATGTGACTCATATTCAGTTAAAGCTAGAGCTCTAATTCATGCACATTTATTTCGTATACTATTAAATCCAGAAACATTAGAAAAAGATAGACAATATATAGTAAAAAAATGTCCATATTTGATTCAAGAAATGGTAACTTGTGTTAATCGAGTGATTCTATTAGCTTATGCTAGAAGAGGTATATATGTATGCTATAAATAGTAGGTTTCCCAACCTGTCCCATGTTTTCCCAAATACATACAAACGAAAGAATGTTTATAGTAGCAATACATATTTAAACGCTGGTAATCTGATGAATGTTTTCTTTTCTCTGCAGTTCCGCGTTTACCAACTATAAAAACTGTAGAAAATTGTATGAAATTGTGTGCAATGATAGTACAAGGCTTCTGGGAATTTAAAAACCCTCTTCTACAATTACCGCATATAACAGAAGATAATCTGAAATATTTCTTACCAAAAAAGGTATCGTTCATTTGTTATACCATTTGGAATACTTTAATTTAACGTAGAATAACCTACATTTCATTATATATTATAATTAGAAATTTAACTAGACTTGTAATTGGTTTAGCATCAAATCAAAAGTCTTCAACAATTCGCACAATTAAAAGGAGAAGAAAGAAGACTGACTCTTAGAAATTTATCAGATAGCCAATATGAGGATGTAATGAAAGTTCTTGGAAGTATGCCATATATAGAATTTAAAGTACGGTCTGAAGGTAAAAATTATTTAATATTATTTAATATTTAATTATAATATTTTAATATTATATTATTAATATTTAATATTTCCTATGCTTCATTGTATGTACATATTTTGTAGTTATGTTTAAATAATTTTTAAAGTAAAATATATCTTACAGTAATTGACGATGAAAATCCAACTGTTTATACCGCTGGTGCTATTGTGACTGTAACAGTATCGTTAACCCGTAAAGATATGAAACATTTATTTGGAGATGATTCTATTAAGGAACAAACCATGATCGACGACAGTAAAATAAGCAATGAAGCTCCTGATGAAGTATCAGAAGAACAAAACCAATCTGTTAAAAGGCCAGCATGGCTCAGGCAAAGAAAGGGTCAAAAGAAGTCCCACAAGAAAGGTACTAGTAAAAAATTTGCTTCCACAAAGAATGCTCAGACACAATTTCAGTCTAGCAATAATGCTCAACAAATGAATACTCCTAATGCAAAAAAGAAAGAAGATAAGGTAGAAAAAGAGTCTTCCAAAGATAAATTATCTGATGTCAGTGACAGCGATGTTGATAGTGACAGAAGTAATGACGAAGATAGTCATGAAAAAAAAGATGTGTCCATAGATGATGATGACACAGAGTGGGAGAGGTAAAATATTTCATAATAATTTAATATACAGAGTGTTTCGTTTAACTGAGAACGATAGAATATCTCACGAGGGCTTAAAGTTATCAGAAAATGGCTTGTACAAAAGTTGTTTGATTCAATGATAAGCGTCAAATGGTGCAAATTATTCTTTTGCAAATCCAGCAGTGGGAGATATTTTAGGATCAACTGTTCTTTTCTTTTCCTTCTCTTTTCTTTTTTTTTTTCCTTTTTTTTTTCCTGTTCTTCTAATTTCTTTTTTTCTCTTTTTCTGTTCTTTTTTCCTTCCTTCCCCCCCCTCTCCCTCCGATGGAACCATATATTTTTTAACAGACTAATCGATCGATCTTCATATTTCCTATAAAAAAAAAAAAAGTATTAACCTATTCATTGTCGGGAAACTATTAGTTTAGCGGCTATTTTAACTTTAATCCGTCATATGAAAGACGAGGAAAGACACGAAGCAGTATTTAAAAAGTATAAAAAAGATATATGGCGCTAGTTAAAAAAATGAAGTTGAGCTTAAAATATCCCCCACTACCGGATCCGTAAAAAAAATAATTTGCACGATATGATGCGCCCCTTTAAAATACTAAACTCTTCTAAAAAGCAATTTTTTAATAACTTTGATCCCTCGTGAGATATTCTACTGTTTCCATTTAAGCAGAACGCCTTGTATACAGGGTGGGCCGGTAATCGTAGTACAACCGAGCAGAGAGTGATTCTACGTGAAAAAATATGTCGAAAATGTAGAATAATATTGTTTCATATGACGCCTCGTTTCTGAGAAAACCAAGCTTAAAAATTTACCAGGTATACTTTAACTTGGCTAAGTACCGACTACGTATGGTATAAACAACCAACAGGAAGTTATTATGCATGTGAGGATAAGTATGTGGTGGAGTAGGTGTTGAGAACACAATTAACTAAAACGGTTCGTCCGAATAATCAATATATTTAAAAGTAATTATGTCCCTGAATACAGGTTAGCACTAGGAGGTTGAATTCGTCGCCAATATAATGCACTCGATACAAGTCGCTAAGAATATTCGTAGGCCGTGACCTGAGAATACTGACTCTGATACTCGTTCGTTGCGGTCGCGTTCGACTATTTATTTCGGTCGGGGGAAAGTCAAGAAATTCGAATTTGACTTCCTGCGACGGTTGCGTGTAGCGGCGTCCTTCTTTTTGCCCGGAGGATATTTGTTCTTGTATTGTTTGTGATCTAACGGTCTTGACTCTCCGGGACGAAACAACGACATGATTTGAATTGTCCTTCAAACCATGTGCCGCTACAAGTAAAAAAAATGTAAAATAAAATTTTTTCATTAGTTTAAAGCCTCGTTTTCAAGAAAATGAAGTTTAAACATGTTTAATTACGAACTGGTCTGACAAACACACGCGCGTGATACATTTTCCAGCTTATTTTTCTTGAAAATGAAGCATCTCACGAAAAGACTTTATTCTAAATTTTTTACTTATTTTCAAATGTAGTTGCAAACACCTGTGGATTATTTACTCTAAAAAAGAAAAAAAAAAAAATAGCCGAATTGAAAAGATTTCGGTGTACTTGTTAAATCTTTCAGTTTTTATCTTTTCAGATAGTATCACCACCTGTCCGGTTGTACTGCCCCAGCCCGTACACGTAATAACGATCTCCCGTATTTACGTATTAATGTTTTTATAAACAGATTTCAGCAAAGAATTTCAAAGAGAGAGAAAGTCTTCGAGGGAAGAAGCAATATATCACATGAAGTTCATTGTCCACTCTTTCCTGATGTGAAACAGGAATATTGGTGGGTTTACATCTGTGATCGCAAGAGTCAAACTTTACTAACAACTCCTATTTATGTTACGTCGTTAGCACATTTTGAGGAAGTTCAGTTGAAATTTACAGCGCCCCGGTGGCCAGGTGTTTATACGTTTACTGTATGTTTACGCAGTGATTCTTACCTTGGCTTTGATCAAGCTATAGATATTAAGGTATGTAATGAGATATTGTTTACATTATGTAAACGAAGATTTTAGTATTATTATTACTTTATGATTATTACAAAAATATTTGTTTACAGTTGGATGTGAAAGAGGCACCAGAAGTACCCACGGAACATCCTCAATGGGATATTTCAGATGAAGAAACTGCGGAGGATGTAGATGCAGTTGATGAACATTCCGAGTATACAACTGACGAAGATATCAGTGACAATGAATAATATCTGTTTCTCGCGGAAGATTTGATAAAATAGATATTAAAAATGTTCGCATTTTTCCTCTTTTTTTACTTGTCAAGTTAATGTACAATGAACTTTTATATGTGAAATTGCATAATTGTTAATGTACGTGGACAATCTAGAAAAATAGTATAGTGTGTAAGGTTTTTCAGTGAAGAGAAAGTAATAGTAAATGAAAATCATATTTATTTTAACATTGTTGTTTAATCCTCAGTTTAGGATGTATATACAGTTTTTTTAATAAAACACGTTTTGAAATATAATAGTACTATTTTTCGCCTTAATTATTTTTAATTATTACATCTTAGTATGTAAGGTATAGAAAAATGAGTTAATAAAAATGTAAGATATTAATTTCTCTACGAGTGAAAGTGTGATAAAAACATATCTCTTACTTATTCGTTCAACCGTGTAAGTTTTTGTTAAGTTTAAAGTATTAAGAGCTGCTGGTACTGTTTTGTTATGAAATAGTCAGTATCTTACTGTTGCGTTGGTTACAATGAATGTTAAAATTTTAAACATCTGGATTGTGAGTATAGTCTAATTACAAATAATCATGGCATGTATATATATATATATATATATATATATATATATATATAAAAAGGATTAATTCTGTTACAGATACTAAAAACTATTTTTATATACTTGATCCTGTGTGTAATTTTTAAAATAGGTACGTTAAATAACATTTAAAACACATGTATAAAACCAAATTATAAATAAAATTTATAAAACCTATCTCTAAAGTAGTTTTACAACATTACTTAAAACGTATAAAGAAAGGATATACACACGCACATATACATAATACATATTAATCATTAATGTACACAATACTACACAATACACTAACCATAAACGTATAATGAAGATTTCACATAAAATGTCGTACAATATCTAAGAACAGCTGTAAGATATCTTGAAAAGATCAAATAATTTTGCGCATCATACGGCACTTTATAGAAAAGCTTCATTATCATGTATTCTTATCTTGATGCCGAACTATTTAATTTCACCGCACATATACATGTGTACATGCTGCTATATTACTATCATACTTTTTGTGTCCTCACAGTTATTTTAGTTTATTTAGACCACAGTTTATTTTAGACCAGCACATAAAATAAAATGTTGGTATTCCCCTAATAGAATATCTTCAACACCTTTCATACTGATATATAATCTTTTACAGATCATTTAACATCATCAAATAATGTTGGATGGAGAATGAGACTGAAAAATATAACAAATGGTCCCATTTATACATTTATCAAAACAGACGAAAATGCTAATATTAAATGGGGCGTGCGACATTATATTCCAAGAGCATCAAGATCACTGCAATATACTGCAATCATAAATAATTAAATAAGTTCCTAAAAGATATATTTTACAGAATTATTGTCTTATAAATTAATATTAAATTTGACAAAGAGAAATATTATTTAATCTAAAAATAATGGAATATTGTTGAGAGGTAGAAAAATAAAGTTTTGAAAATCGAATACGATGTAATACGTACATTCTATATTTGTGTTTATGGTTCCAAGCTGAGCAGTTCCATGTATCTTTTTTGCATTTCTATCAAAAGATTATCTAACCTAGCGAAATAAAAGATAAAAATATTTTATACTTTCATTTTATATAATTATACACCTATATATGTACTTATTTCTTAGACTGTAAATCATAATATGAGACATACGTGTAACGTATTACTAAGTTATCATATATCACATCATTTTCTGTGTTCAGCTTTTCCTTATTTTCCACACTAGATATATCTAGAAATTGATTATTATCAAATTTATTTGACATTTCCTTACTATCGTATAATAAAATGTTTGTAGCTTTATTTGTAGAGGTAGATAGACTTAAATATTCTTTATTAGAAATATCGAACGCATTAGAAGTGAGATGTTGTGTTATATTTTGAAATTCTTCACAATACACTGTCTTCATAGCAATAACTGAGTCAAAAATCTTTTCCAATGTTCGGAGTTCTGATTCTAATTTCGCTATTTGTCTGAAAACATTATATCAATGTAAGATACATCAATTATAGTTTAATATACAATATATTCATTGGCCATGTACATACTTTATAATTTCAGAAATATTGTGAAACTCTGCTCCTTGTACTTTCAAGAATTCGAAAATTAATTTTGCTATTTCTGTTGGTCTTGCATTTTTATGAGAATATTCATCTTTATGCAATTCATAGATCTTTGCGATTTTATTATATCTGTTTAAAATTCAAATATGTTAGTAAAAAAGTAAATGACAATATTAAAAATAGGCGGTGGATTTTGATACAAATCGGAAAGAAAAAATTTTGTTCAAAAAGTTTTATCGTCTGTAAAATAAACAATTATTTGTCTTTGATTGTTCAGAGCATTAGGAATGTATTAAAAGAGAATTGCTCGTTGCCAATGAATTATTAATGATGATTTATTTATTATTATTAAAATGAGACCGATAAGTTGCTGCTGAATAAATAACTACTACTACACTTCTTATCCTTTAGCATACAATCGTACTATAAAAGAATTTTTCTCAATTAGTATCAAAAAATTCATTTTTAACATTGTCCCTTACTTACATTTCAAACATATCTTTAATACAGTCAATAGATTTTACTTCATTGCTTAATCTACTGCCTTCTACTATCAATGGATTAAATTTTAATTTTATTTGATTAGCAGCCTCAACAAGTTTAGCAACTTTTTTACAATTAATTTCCAAAGCTGTCAATCCCTTCTTATTTATAGTTCCTCCTTCCCATTTAATACGAACTATAGATAGTTCACTTAGAAGATTATTTATATTTGTTAATGTATTTGTCATACTTTTATTAAATGTATCAAGCTTTGCGATTAACAAATCTCTGAAATATTATACAGTATATATGTATATAAGTAAAATTTTATAATAAACCACTACTAATTTCATAGATGAATCTGCGGATAGATTACAAACTAATATGTAAAAATATATATAAAATACTTACAACTTTATAGTTAAGGAAAAAATATACAATTGAAACAAATTTATTTGTTGCCTGATAAAAAATATTGTTACCCTGCAATAATCTTGTAACGTTTCAAAATCCAACAGACCTTTTGGCAATTCTATCATTTTTCGAATTTCCATAGGGATTGCTGGTATAGGGATGGTCTCTATTAAAGGACTCTCATTTTTAAAAACAAATAAATCTGTATTCTGCAGGGAAATTGATAGTTTAAATCAAAATAATACCATATAAAATAAATTTATATATCGTATACTAACATAAAAAAGATACAAAGCATTATATTATCATACCTGAATTTGTGATAAAAGTGGTGTTTGATTTTCAATAAGAATTTTACCAAAATAATCTGTTAAAGTTTGTTGATTTATTGGTATATCAATATCCTTTTCAATCATATATTGTAAATCTGTAATCTTAGTAGTGCTATCTATTTCGTATGTATTAATTTTATACATCGATGCAACAAACACATGAACTATCTGAAAAAAGTTAAAACGTTATTTATATTTTAAGTAATTGTGTAGATCTTTCAAATACCAATGTACGAAAAATGCTACATTAAAATACCTGTTTCGATAAAATAGAATGCAGTAATTCAAATACCACAAGCTTCGATATTCCACTTTCATATTGTTTCCCTCTTTTCTTTGGATCCCATTGTAACGCAACCTTAAACCATTCTACTAGTTTATTTCGAAGATTTCTAATAAAAAATATAACCAGTTTAAATAAAATTAATATTTTATTATTTTTTATTTTATCAAACAATGTTATATAGTTGTTACTTTGATAAGTTTGTAGGGCCAGTAATATCTTGACCAAAAACTACCTTCCCTTTTGATTTGAAAGCACAGATATCGTCGTATCTTTTATTTCTAATATGTTGCATCCTAAAAGATATACAAGTTAACCAATGTTTAAATTTTTATTATAAACTATTCATAATTATATAGCATACCACGACATAGTATGTTGCATTTTAGGTAAAAATGGTCTTGTTCCAGTAACGAGTTCATAAAAGAGAATGCCCAAACTCCAATAGTCTACGGAACAACTATATGTTTGTTTCCATAGTAGTTCTGGAGCTATATAATTTAATGTACCTACTAAAGATCCAGATATACTATCCTCTCCAAGTTCTTTTGCGTATCCTAAATCTATTAATTTATATGAAATCTAAAATATATTTTATGTATATGTTATTAATATCACTTGTAGTGGATTTAATAAAATCTACATTTAATACAATATTGCTTACGATGTCACATTCATCTTGTAAAACTATATTTTCAGGTTTCAGATCACGATGAGTAATGTTATTGGAATGTAAGTATTCTATCGCAGAAGAAATATCTTTCATTACGCTAATTGCCTCTTTTTCACTAACACCGCAACAATTTTCCACTTTCCTTAGAACCTGCAATACAACAATGCTAACATAAACGCAACTATCGTTCCATTGATTGATAGATAAGTTATATATTGATATTTACCTTTCTCAGATCGCCTTTCCTACAAAATTCCATACATAATAAAGGTAAATCTACTTTATCGTCAGGATGTTTAAATGGTAAATTTAATCCTTTAACAATATTTGGATGCTTTAAACGCTTCATTATCTGTACCTCATTAATCCATCTTTTCCGTTGTGCATCTTTTAATTGCGTAACCTCCCATTTGCATATTTTAATTGCTAGAGTTTTCATAAAATATTTTACAATTGCTGTAATATTCTACTTTATGCTATTAAAATAACGATTATCCTATCCCAGTGTCGGTAAATAAAATATTAAATACTGAATCTTATTGGTTTATTTGCTTTGTTAAAGAGTAAAAAAACATACCAAGCTTTTTACCGCTTTTATGTGTCCAAAGTTCGACGACACCAAATCCTCCAGAACCTAAAACTTTGTCTAGGCTCCAACCTTCAATAAATGCTGGTGTAGCAGTCATATTAAATGCTTTGCCTAAACATTATTTAAATTATAGATATTGAAATTTTTTAAAAAGATTCAGATTAAAATATAAAAAAATACTGTTAGCTTTTCTTCCCTTTGGGCATATACATACATCAGTTGTATAAGAAAATCAAATTGATTTTATCAATTATCTCGATCAATATACAACGATCATATTTATAATATATTAATTTTTCAAAAGAATAAATGTAGACATTGACAACATCCGACATACATGACAGGTTGACACATACTGCCAACATAAAAATTTGCGTTACAAATTCTATAAAACAGCAATTATGTATTATCTTATCAATTATCGCGATACGTTATATTATTGTATGAAAATTACATGAAAATTCAAATTCTAATATGATAATAATAGATTTCCTCTCTGACAATAGTATACTTTGATCAAATTTTAACAAATTCGATTGAACAATTATTAATTCTTTATAGGTGTTATTAACAATTTAATTGTCATCATTGATTAATTAGTAAGCATGCGCCTGTACAATATTGTTTAAAGTTTAATATTACCGATATTTAAAAACAATATAATGCTAACAAATATTATATCCTTTTAGGATATCTTAAAATTTGATATTAAACAACAAGCTTGTTTACAATCACACACACACACACACACACACACACACACACACAGAGTTATATTTGCTTATGCAAGATACATGAAATATGTAAGTGTAGCGGGTACTATATCTTGCACTTTTCCAAATTTTAAAGTGTATAGATCCTACTTTGCTATATACAAAATAAAAAATTTTAACTTATGAAGACATACTATTTAAATAATATGAACCAATTTTGATAAAATGTAGGATTAACATTCACAAGCGCGCTTCCGCACGCACGCGCGCGCGCGCGCACACACACACACGTACACAAAATTGTGAAAACAAATTTTTTTCCGCGATGTAGTGACAATTTTTTAAAACGAAATATGTACTTGAAATATACATATATCTGAAATATATATTTAATTGAATGAGATATATAATTCAAAAGGATAACAATTTTCAATAGTACGTATGTATACAATTTATTTTGGATGCTGTTTAATCCAATGGAGGGTGGCGCTTTGGGCAGTCCGGTTTTTGAAGAAATATGGCGGATGTCGAGGTGAGTCTGTCACGTGGAAGTTCAGAAACTGTATTATTGTCTTGTAATTAATAACTACTTAAATTTGATTTTGTTACAGTTAACGAAAGCATTAAAAGATTTGCCAAACCGAGTTCAAACCGCCAGTAAAAACGAGCGGCGAGAGGTTCTACAAAATGTCGTCAATGTATTGTCAAATCCTGGTAAGAAACGAAAATGCGAATAAACTTTTGATAAAAATGTAAAAACTTTCTAGATCGAAATTATCTGTTCATAGAAAAAGGAGATTATATTGTATCCTATAAATATATTTTGAAATTAATATAGAGAGAAAGATAATATTGAATATTAGAATTTAAATAATATACAGGACTGAATGTATATTACCACTTATTTTTTTTTTTATTATAATATTTACAAAATGTATATAATTTGCATTTATAATTCTTGATCTTTCGATTTTCTCCCACTTTCAATACACATCCTAAATATTAATATGTTGATGAAGATTTAATATTTATTCAATTACAAGATATATGTAATATTATATATAGTAATTAATGTATCTCAGCCATATGTATCTAGCATTATATATTTTTATATATAATGTTATGTTGTATAAAATATACATAAAATTATCCTTTATTAATCTGACTATAAAAATAAATAAATAATTACATTATTTCAATTTTTATATTATAAGACAATGTAAAATATATGTATACTATTGCATTATAATTATGTGTAAGATATTTATTTTTATAATTTATATAAGAGGAAAATGTATAAAATAAAATTCTGCTTATATGTAGTTGTATAAATTCATATTACAAATGGTTGAAAGAATATTCATAATATGTCAATATATAACATTCATTAAATTTCTATATTTATAGGCATCAATGAGAAAATTGTTAATGGAATTTGCAAAACCGTATCTCTTACTTTACATCGATATAAGGATACTGCTTCCCAATCTTACGTGAAAAATTTAATCGAAGAATTGTTGAGGAAGCAACCAGCACCTACAATAAAGCATATGACAAACGTTGTCATAGAACAAGCTACATGGCATAAAAATGTAGTTCCTACGTACGTAATTACATACATAGTTCTCCAAATTCATATATTTAAAAAAAAATTTATATTTTGAGCTATTTATTAATGTTCATAAGTTACTAACAAAATGTTACTTTTGTAGTCTGAATACAGCTTTAACGGCGTATCTTGCATTAAAGTGGTCAACATTGATTGTTCTACACGGGTACAAAAGCAATTCAGACATCAATCCGGAATTACCAAAACTCATTGAAGCACAAGCAAATTTGAGTGCAGCAGCTTTGGCATCCATGGATAAAAAATTGACGGAGAAAGTATATGTTTTACTAGCGCATCAATGGTTGAGTGTTAAAGATATTGATATTGTGTATTTAGAGACACTAACAAAATTGGAAGTTGGAAACGGTGTAATTGTTCTTGCTAGTTTACTCACTAAGTATTTAGTTAATGCAAAGAAAAGTGAATTAGTTGTGAAACTGAAGGTAAATTTATATTTGATAATATATTTTTGTGTTGAAAAGTCTGTTTTTATATCAGTAATATCTTTTATTCTTTGTAGTAAATATTGTCAAATAAATATTTGTTTTTCTTTTCAGACAAACACCATAGATGCTTTCATAAAACTAACTATTAGTTGTAAGAAAAAACCAGATCTATATGTTGTTCATAATGCTATACCTCTTCTCCGTAGAATATCTCATGACGAGTTTAAAAGTCAACTATTACCGGCTTTGCAAAAAGCTATGTTAAGAAATCCAGAAATTATCATTGAATCGGTTGGATATATTCTAAGTGGTTTAAGCCTCGATTTAAGTCAGTATAGTCAAGATATAAGTAAAGGATTATTTGCCAATTTGCATTCAAAGGAAGATTTAGTTAGAGATGAAGCTGTAGGAGCTTGTCGTAGACTTGCTCTCCAATGTTCAGATAATATTGCTGTGGAAAATTTATTGTCATCCGTATTTGCTGTATTTCATGGATCAGAAGGAAAACTTACGGTTGCAACTCATAAAATTTCCGTCTTACAAGGTGCTGGCAATCTTAGTTACAATGCAGCTTCAGGTGGTAGCATTGAAAAATTAGCTGAAACAGCTTGTGAACATTTTATCAAAGTTCTTGAAACTGAGGTTCATGAGAAAACTTTAATTTATGCTCTTGAAATGATGGCCTTGTGGTCCAATAAATTTGCAAATAATGTTCCAAAATGCGTAATAGATGCATTTAAAAAGGGCATGAATGCTAAAACTTCAACTGCGGCAGTGCGTACTGCTTATATTAAACTCTTCTTTTCTACACCAGTAGCTTCTTATTCTGCAGCAATAACCCCATTACTCGTACAAGCAATAATAAGAGCTATGCAACAATCTGCGCAGCCAGCTGCAGTTACAGAGGGTTTAGTGGCTTCTTATTTGTTACTGAAATTTGTCCTTGCTAATCAAGTGGAGAATGACAAACAAACTGTATTATGGAATGCTATTGATGAGCAAATATTCTTCTCAGAAAAATTTTTGTCAGCTTGTGGAGATGATACATTATATCACCTCATGATGCTTTGTGAAAGACTGATTACTGAATTCGGAGATAGATTAAATGAAAAAGCTTTAAGCGGTGTACATAGAGCAATTGTGGCATGTGCAACAGCCCCCAAATATAAAATAAGGAAACGTTGTTTTCCATTAATTAAAAAAGTTTTAACTGGCTTGAGTACATATGATCCTGCACAAGAACTACTGATGGAATATAATAAATTCTTAGAAAATGTAAAAATCAAGTCTGAACATGATAAAGAAAATAAAGAGGATACTTCTAGTTGCGAAACAACTGGCAGATGTCTTGCAGATGGATTACTTGCTATTTGTTCGGGTTCTTTTTTGTTTGAATTACCTGCTATGCAAATGACAAGAGATGCATTAATACCATCTCATCATCCTGCAATCTATAAAGCAATGCCAAACTTATGGTTCAAAGTTGCAAAGAATTTTAATCTTGTTCCAAAAAATTTTTTATGTTCATTTAATCATGAAATTAAAAAAATACTTGTGCAAAATTATAAGCCTGTTGCTAGTTATGAAAATGCGTTGACAAAAGTGATATCAATTATACCAGACATCATACTACCTGCGATAGTGTCAAACATTACGAATAAGCTTGATGATCCAGAGGTCTTAAAAGTCACTAAAGACGAATACTTTACTTATCTCACTCCAGAGGGGGAATTATATGACAAAAGCGTATTACCAACAAGCGATGAAAATGATATTCTTAATTCAATGAACATGAAAAGGGAGAGTAAGGTGTATTCGTTTAAAGAACAACAAGAAGAATTGCAACTTAGGCGAGAATTATATGAAAAACGGAAGAAAGAAGGAAAAATAAAGGAACCTAAATTAACGCCCAAACAAGAAGAAATCCTTAAGGCACAAATGGCAAAAGAAAGTGCAATCCGTAAAAGATTGACAGAACTGAAACATAGAATAGATAATGCTGTATCTCTAATTATATGTTCTATGCGTGGAAATGGGCAAGAATTGTCTTTTTATTTGAAAGATTTTCTACTTTCGATATTGAAAAACTTAAGATCACCATTAGCTGCTCCTGCAATGTGTGATCTTTATATACGTTTAAAGAGGATTGTGAAAATAAATAATCCAGTTCTTAGTGATTTAGTAGCACATGTTACGCTACGACAATTACAACCACAATGTGATGTGAATCAAGCTTGGGAAGAGGAAAATCTTGATACAGCGGTAAAGAGAACTTTAAATCTTTTACACACAACAACAATAAAACAAAAGAAGTTATTTACAGCTCCGACCTTTTGCTACGTCTTTCCATTTATAAAAAAGACCTTATTATCTTATAAGGACGATAATATGATTGTTCAAGGATTACAGATAATACAAGAACATGCTAAACAAAGAGGAAGTTCTTCTGATTTTAGAGATATGAGACATCCCCAATTGCTTCCGCGTAAACATATGTTTGATCTATTAATAGAATTAATGGAGATCACAAGCGGAAGAGTACAATCACATGCGGTTGCAACATTGCTAGATGTTGCTCAATCCGGTAGCGGTCAATCAGGTACTGCAATAGCAACTAGCGAAGATATAGATTCTTTAATTGGTGCATTACAAAATTCTTTGTCTACAATAAGAGACGCAGCATTAAGAGCATTAACAGTCGTGAAACAAGCTTTTCCGTCTCAGAAAGAGGATGCTAGTCAACTATCTCATCTTGTTAGGAAAATATGGATCGCTAAGTTCGATGTTTGCGACGAGAATAAAATTCTTGCTAATGATTTATGGAATGCTGCGGATTTAGTAATGCATACGGACATACTTTCTGATGAACTGATCCAAGACGTTTCACATCCTGTAGAACCTATACAGCAAGCAGCTGCTTGTGCTTTGGCGCAGTGTTTAACTGACGTTCCCCACCTAGTACCAGAAATTTTGGATAAATTACTAAAGCTGTATCAAGAAAAGTTAGCCATGATTCCACCAAAATTGAACGATTTTGGACGCGTGGTTGAACAGCCGATTGATACTTGGGGTCCAAGACGAGGTGTAGCACTTGCATTGGCTCAAATGGCAGCTCTTCTCAGTGCTGATACAGTACTTAAACTTGTGCAATTTTTTGTCTCTACTGGTTTAGGAGATAGAAATCAGACTGTTCGTACAGAAATGTTAACTGCTGCTGTAGCTGTTGTTGATCTTCATGGAAAAGCAAATATAACTTCTTTATTGCCGGTTTTTGAAGACTTTATGGATAAAGCGCCAAAAATTGGCAGTTTCGATTCAATCAAACAATCTGTAGTTATTCTTATGGGGTCACTAGCAAGACACTTGGACAAAGATGATTCACGTATTAAACCGATAGTTATGCGTTTAATCGCTGCTCTTTCCACACCATCGCAACAAGTGCAGGAAGCAGTAGCCAATTGTCTACCGCATCTTGTACCTTCTATTAAGGAGGATGCACCAAAGATTGTGGACAAATTAATGGACCAATTGTTAAAATCAGACAAATACGGGGAACGTAAAGGTGCGGCTTACGGTTTAGCAGGTATAATCAAGGGTATGGGGATACTAGCATTAAAACAACTCGATATTATGACAACATTAACTAATGCCATTCAGGATAAGAAAAACTATAGGCATCGAGAAGGAGCGTTATTTGCTTTCGAAATGTTATGTACAATGCTTGGTAGGTTATTTGAACCATACATCGTTCACGTATTACCACATTTGTTGCTATGCTTCGGAGATTCAAGTCAATATGTCAGAGCGGCTACCGATGATACAGCTCGTGTAGTTATGAGTAAATTATCTGCACATGGGGTAAAGCTTGTATTACCTAGTTTATTAGCAGCATTAGAAGAAGATTCTTGGAGGACTAAAACTGGTAAATAATTTAAATATTAATGTTATTTAAATTAATAATCTTGTACTAGATATTACATAATTTTGTTTGCGTTTTTAAGGATCTGTTGAGTTATTAGGCGCAATGGCGTATTGTGCACCAAAACAGCTTAGTAGTTGTTTGCCAAGTATAGTTCCAAAGCTAATCGAAGTACTTAGCGATTCACATACAAAAGTTCAAGAGGCTGGTGCAGAAGCTCTTAAAGTTATTGGAAGCGTAATTCGTAATCCAGAGATTCAAGCTATTGTACCAGTTTTATTGAAAGCCTTACAAGATCCTTCTCATAAAACAGCTACTTGTCTTCAAACTCTTTTAGATACTCAGTTCGTACATTTTATCGATGCTCCATCATTAGCTCTTATTATGCCTGTAGTACAACGAGCATTTTTGGATCGTTCAACAGAAACAAGAAAAATGGCTGCCCAAATTATTGGAAATATGTATTCTTTAACCGATCAAAAAGATTTAACTCCATATTTGCCGACGATCATCCCTGGCTTAAAAACGAGTTTATTAGATCCTGTACCAGAAGTACGAAGTGTATCCGCAAGAGCATTGGGTGCTATGGTACGGGGAATGGGTGAATCTAGCTTTGAAGATTTACTTCCTTGGTTAATGCAAACGCTTACATCTGAAACAAGTAGCGTTGATCGATCAGGTGCTGCACAAGGCCTTTCAGAAGTTGTGAGGGGATTAGGCGTTGAAAAACTTCACAAACTTATGCCTGAAATTATTAGTACTGCCGAAAGAACCGACATAGCTCCTCATGTTAAGGATGGTTATATTATGATGTTTATTTATATGCCAAGTGCATTTACTACAGAATTTACACCCTATATTGGACAAATTATTAATCCTATTTTGAAAGCTTTAGCTGATGAGAATGAATACGTTCGTGAAACAGCGCTTAGAGCGGGCCAACGTATCGTTAATCTTTATGCTGATTCTGCTATTATGTTGCTGTTACCAGAATTGGAAAAGAGTCTCTTTGATGATAATTGGCGTATTAGATACTCATCGGTTCAATTACTTGGTGATTTGTTGTATCGAATTTCTGGAGTTTCGGGAAAGATGTCAACAGAAACAGCAAGCGAAGATGATAATTTTGGAACTGAACAGTCACATTATGCCATTATTAACGCACTTGGTGCTGAAAGGCGAAATCGTGTTTTAGCGGGATTATACATGGGTAGATCGGATGTTGCATTGATGGTACGCCAAGCCGCTCTTCATGTATGGAAAGTTGTTGTAACGAATACACCGAGAACTTTAAGAGAAATATTACCGACATTGTTTACTTTATTACTTGGCTGTCTGGCTAGTACAAGTAATGATAAAAGACAGGTGGCAGCGAGGACTTTAGGAGATCTAGTTAGAAAATTAGGTGAAAGGGTGTTACCAGAAATTATACCTATTTTAGAGAAAGGTTTACAAAGTGATCAGGCCGATCAACGTCAAGGTGTATGTATCGGATTATCAGAAATTATGACAAGTACAAATAAAGACATGGTGATAACCTTTGTAGTCAGTTTAGTTCCAACAGTGAGGTAAAAATATTTATGTTTATATGTAAAGAATGTTATTGAAAAAGTTTGAAATAATGTTCAGATAATTAGAAGGACTATTATTTTTATATTGTAGGAAAGCATTGTGCGATCCGTTACCAGAGGTTCGACAGGCAGCAGCAAAAACCTTTGACGGTTTGCATTCAACTGTAGGAGTTAGAGCATTAGACGATATATTACCAGCAATGTTAACACAATTAAATTCACCGGATCCAGCAGAAGCAGAGAATACCTTAGATGGTTTACGCCAAGTAATGGCAATCAAATCTCGTGTTGTTCTACCATATTTAGTACCTCAATTGACAACTCCTCCTGTCAATACAAAAGCGTTATCAATCTTGGCTAGCGTAGCAGGCGAAGCATTAACAAGGTTTCTTCACAAAATTCTACCAGCACTATTAACTGCTCTCTCTAGTGCTCAGGGCACACCGAATGAAGTTCAAGAGTTAGAATATTGCCAAGCAGTGATCCTATCTGTTACCGATGAAGTTGGTATTAGAACAGTGATGGATCAGCTCATGGAAGCTACAAGAGCGGACGATCCATCTAGACGACGAAGCGCTGCAACTTTGTTATGTGCTTTTTGCCGTGATACACGTGCAGATTATAGTCAATATGTTCCACAATTATTACGAGGTCTCATTCACTTATTTACAGACGGTGATAAGGATGTACTACAGATGAGTTGGGAAGCTCTTACAGCAGTCACTAAGGTAAGGCTACGTTATGGTAATAAAAATTTCTTATTTATATATAATTTTCAATTAATGTTATTGAAATTAATATATTAAATTCTATTTTTTAGACTTTAGCATCTAATCAACAAATTGCTCATGTACAAGATATTAGACAAGCTGTTCGGTTTGCAGTGTCTGATTTAAAGGGACAAGAATTATTGCCAGGATTCTGTTTGCCAAAAGGAATTACTCCCATTCTTCCGATATTCAGAGAAGCTATATTAAATGGTTTACCAGAAGCAAAAGAACAAGCAGCTCAAGGACTTGGAGAAGTTATAAAATTAACTAGCGCCTCAGCGTTACAACCAAGTGTTGTACATATTACAGGGCCATTAATTCGTATTCTCGGCGATCGGTTTAATTGGAGTGTTAAAGCAGCAGTTTTAGAAACACTTGCAATTTTGCTCGGCAAGGTAGGGTAATCTAATAATAATAATAATAATAATAATAATGATTATGATGATGATGATTAATAATAATAATAATAATAATAATAATAATAATAATAATAATAATAATAGCAATAATAATAATAATGTATGAGCAATATTAAGAGAAAGATGTATGACAATAAGATATGAGAATAACGCAAAAGTAAATAATTAATACCTAAAATGCTTTGATTAGGTTGGAGTAATGTTAAAGCAATTTTTACCACAATTACAAACCACTTTCTTGAGAGCGTTGAATGACAGTAATAGACAAGTGAGATTAAAAGCTGCCTATGCTTTAAGTAATCTCATTGTAATTCATACTCGTGTTGACCCATTGTTCACAGAACTTCATACTGGCATTAAAACTGGAGATGATCCAGCTATTAGGTAAACTAAAGGATTGAATATATTTCATACATTATTCGTATATTTGCATCATTGAAGTTTACCAATACATATTCATTGTATTTAGAGAGACAATGTTACAAGCTTTAAGAGGTGTGCTTACGCCTGCTGGCGACAAAATGACAGAACCAATGAAGAAACAAGTGTTTGTTACTTTAAGTAGTATGCTTGGACATCCGGAAGATGTTACAAGGAACGCCGTAGCCGGTTGTTTCGGGGCGTTGATACGATGGCTCAGTCTGGACCAACTCAATATTGCTCTTAACGAAGATCTATTATGTACGTTTATTTTATATTTGGGATTATGATGGAACTTCTGCAATGTTCAATTACAATTGAAAACAAATATTTTGAATGTAAAATTTTGTTCAAGACGATAGAAAACGACATGTGCTACAATATCATAGATAATTAGCGTTAATCACAGTTAGAAGTATGCGGGAATACGAAAGTTTTTTCTCGGGATCTCGGGTCAGGTTCTAAACCAGCTTTATCGAATTATTCCTGAAACGTCGTTCGTCTTGTCGAAATTCTCGGTGATTCCAACATTCTCGAGTCCCGAGATGTTTTCGGGACCTGACACGGCTCGAACCGAACATCTGGTTGTCGCACACTTCAACTTATAGTTTAACATCTCATAGGATTCTTTCTTATAAAATACGTATAACATTCGAGTTATTCGATTATAATTTTAGGTAGTGACACCAGTGTCGATTGGATGCTTAGACACGGGCGTTCCGCAGCATTATTTGTTGCGTTAAAGGAATCCCCGACAACTATCTACAACGGTAAAGAGAAAGATCGTGTTTGTGGAGTAATACTTTCGTATTTAAGTGCAGACCGAGTTCAAATAGTCATGAACGGTGTACGAGCTTGTGGTTATCTGTTTCAATATCTTATGAACGAACGACAGCCTATACCTCAACAAATTTTATCTCCTTTCGTGCGAGTAAGAATATTTCAACAAATTATATGTAAATTCATATATGTTTGTAATTTCATATACAAATAATTTATCGTGTAATTTATCTTTTAGTCAATGAATAACAATAGTAACGACGTAAAACAGTTATTAGCTAAGGTATGCATTCATTTGGCTCGTAACATACCACCTGAGAAGATGTCACCAGAATTACTTAGATCGCTTTTACCTATGTTGGTAAATGGAACGAAAGAGAAAAATGGTTACGTGAAAGCCAACAGCGAACTTGCTCTTATAGCAGTACTTAGACTGAGGCAAGGGGAAGAAGAACATCAGGTATATTTCTATCAGTTTTATTTATTATAAAATGATGAAAATTATGAAAATCTCGTATATATTACTACTTATAATTTTGTAAATTGATTTTTTTTTAGCGTTGCATGGCCTTTTTGGATGCCGGTGCAAGGGAATCATTGTCAGATGTAGTCAGCAAAGTGTTGCGCAAAGTTTTATCGCAGCCTGAAGGCAAAATAGAAGAATTGGACGATACATTACTCACGTGAGAGATATTGTATGTTCCGGGGCTCATTGCGCTCTACACCCATTCTTATAGTCGTACTATTAATAATTACTCGAATGATTTTTATAAAATTATTTACTGTTCGTGTACTAGTTACATTATAAAGACGTTAGTTCGTTCCATATTGTATCTCGATAATCAATTAAACAAAGTAAAACGTAACAGTCACTCGATGGCATTCAAGTTACTTAAACTAAGGTGTCCTGTTTACCGAGCGATTCGCATACATGTTGTAGATATTTCTACGAAAAATGTTTTCTACTGTCAATTTATTAATCCGTTTCTTTATATTTTAATCGTTAGTGAATCGTATTTGTCGCCAGGATACACATTTGTAAATGAATCGATAGAAAGTGACATAAAATATATCGAATTTGAACAGGAGAATAGCGAAAATGATTTAAAATACGAATTATATATTGATAGCGTTGTAGATTCACGCTTTACCTTCTTCATTTATCTTATGTTGTACATTTTGTTATGTTTTGCTAATATATTATAACTAAAAGTAGATTATTTTACTTTCGCGGGAAGCTAAAAAATTGTTTTTAAACGGAAGTGCATGGCTACTTCATTTCTTCTCTTTTCTTTTTTTCTTTTTTTTTTTTCTTTTCCGGGAACCACGAACATATATAATATTTGTATGACGGTAAAACCGAGTAAAATGTTTACTTGCTATCGAGGATTTGAACAGAGTCCCGCTTTTATTGTCATAGAAGCGTGTTTTGCTGTCCTGTATTGTAGTTATATAAATCGGTATATAGTCTATATTTTAGAATTACTTATAGAAATTGTTGAGCCGGCTTAAGCCGTACCGTAACACGACGCGATACTTGTAAATCTATCAGTAGAAAGTCTTCGTCTTCTAATGTATTGTATTCTCGACAATTTTCGATTTGTCTATGATTACATTAATTACATTACCCGCAATTCGGGAACATACATATTCTGTATATACGTCCTATGATACGTTACAATACCATATTGTGGCGAACAAATGTGGGACTTTGTAAGACATTTATTTTTATAATATCAAATCAAACGTTCATCCTTCGTTCATCTACAGTTTGTGCGTGTCAGAATATTTTACATTGGTAGAAAATGAAATTAAATCGCTTACGTGTAGTTTCAGACGGTATTTTTGTAGCACGGATTTTAATAAATATCCGAAAGAATCAAATCTTACATGTTAATGAAATTTTAATATATATTAGATATCTTACTAGAGTAAATATTACGGAAGACGAAGATACGAAAATATGATAACGGTAACGTAATGGATCAAAAGTAACGCGTATACATTGCATTTTAGACGGAAACATTAGCGTAAGTCGGCGACTTGGTCGCACACTGTCGTTTCTCTAACTCTTCCTGAGCCCTGGGACTTTTATGAATATTGCATATTTGGATTATATATACATATTTAGAAGGAAGAAAATCGATTGAGTTCCATCACATTATTATACGACAATGCGTAACGGATTCGCTTCCGATTCCGATTCCGATTCCGATTCCGATAACACCGACAATTTCGTTATTGCTCGCTCAAGACTGAATCGTTCCATCCGTGGCTTCAAGAAAAGCCAACCGCTCTTCTGTTCTTTTCAATTCTATAATGTTTCATGGATCGCAATCTTCTATCTGTACCTGTTTCAAACACGAACGTACTTGCGTGTTTCATACTCGCTCGTTTAATTGTTTTCGTGATTGGGCGAATCGAATGCCATTCATTTCATTATTTTTTTATTACTTAAGTTTGTTTTGTTCTATTTCAGACATCCAACGCATCTACGCATATGTCCTAACGTGTGTTTCCTAATATCTAGAACCCTCGTACGTTCGATTCATTTTATTTCATTTCTTTTAACATTCGAATATTTTGCTTGCAGTATTTCTCATTGAGATACTATGCTGCAAAAGATTGCATGCTTTTTTACGTTAACAAAATGATCTTATACGGAAAAAAATTTATTTATCGTGCTCCATTAATGATTTTACATTGTTAATTGTTAATTATGTATGCACAGATGTACGTGATACAAATAGAACGATACGTTCAAAAAGCAATATATCTTCATTTATGCTGTCATTAAAAACTGGAAGAACATTGGCTATAATAGATCGTTCTTATTAATATCGTGTCTAAATTATTTTATTAATCGGCTTCCATATCTAAGGTATTATATGCCGATATGTTTTTCTATACTTCTTCTTCGTCTTCTTCTTTTTCTTCTTCTTGTTATCTAAAAATGTACCGACGTGCCAATGAAATTCTAGTTTAATAATCGATATAATATTCTGTTATTTCTTAAAAGCTAATTTTTAATTGTAATTTTCCATGCTATAAGTATGTTCCTAAAACTAAGTAAGATACGGTAGAAACTGTTCAATTTTATTTAACATAATATCGATCACTTTGAACGATCAAATGTGAAACGAATGAGAAATAGGATAAGATTTGCACGCGACAGAAGTGAAATTAAATTTTTGTATTATTACTTTATCGAATTACATTAGGGTTCTCTCTTTGTTTTCGAGATGTTGATCGGGGACAGTTCGGCTAATTCTAGAACCGTCTCTTTTTCGTAAATTATTGGCTTTTAACGATATGATTTCCTCCTCGATGTTCTTCGTATGCAACGTTCTCAGAGTCTTCTTTCTTAAAGAGAGTAACTCCTTTGCTGCCTCTAGTATTATTTCATAAAATTCGAGAAATGTCAGCTGTAACATTAAATTTCTATACTGTAAATTATGCCGTAAAAAGAGAAAAAATACCGTATACGATGTGTCTGTAAAATATATTATGCATTTAAGCGAGAGATAATTAAGTTAGGGAAGAAGCAATTTTTGTAATATCTGTAAATAACCATCGATTAATTAATATTAGTCACATGTTAAATTAAATATGATATTCAATATTGGTTTATGATATTCATATATATTGATGTAATAAACGCATTTCGATCTATGCTACTTGTAATGTTTTATGCTTTTTATATATATATATAATCGATGATAATTCTATAATTATATACTTGATACTTAAATAATCGATGAAACCCAGTCTGACATAATTTGCATTTTATATCACTGTTCATATTGTTTGTTAACTTACCTGCTTTCAATTTCAGTTTTATAATCTTTTTAATACGTATCACGTAGTACGCATAAAATGAATATTGCATAATAATAATAGCGATAACAATGATAACCATTAATAAAGCTATCTATGTCGAGCGATATTCGTAGTTATCGACATTGTGCAATTTTACTAAATACAGGATACTAATCGCAAGTAATTACGTATAGAGACGATCTGACTGCTGCCATATCATATCTTTCATTTGTTTCATATAACGCGTTTCATCAAGAACTTGTGTTTATATATGTAAACCGGTGCGTTGAAATCTGACAATAGTGATATGATAGCGTAACAACGTCGTTTAAATATTGTGATGTTAAAAAGCACAATCAAATAACAAGCAGATCGTTCTATCAACAGTTTATCTTTAAAAAGATTTATTGAATCTCATTTGTATGAAATATATCAAAATTTGAATTACGATAATATACCTTATAATCCATGTTTATAATTGCACCACTATTTGCATCTTTTATTCCAGGACATATTAGCATCATAATTTCTATCATTTTTCTAGTCCCTAGTTGTGTAAAGACCAACAATCCGTTAACTGTAATACGAATAACGTTCTTAACGAAAAAACGAAGCATTTTTATACGGTCATTTTTATAGAATGTGCTATACCCACTGCTACATAAATTATTTGCATTTCTTCTTGATATATTAATCGTACGATCGGCCGACGAAAAGATTTCGTCAAGTTTCAGTAAGTAGCTGACTTTTTCGCCTATCGTCACAGAATTAATTCCATCCGGAAAATTTTTCACAGTTTCGGCAGTAGTGGAAGAAAGCTTTGGATCTGCCCTGCCTGCATCATTAAAAAATATTCATGCGCTTCAATCTAAAGATATCATTGCTCTAGATTCAAAAGATATTACATTATTTAACGTTTATTTACTTTCTATCGAAAGTTGAGAAAAATTGAGAAAATAACAACAGACAGTTAGCTTACCTTTTAAAACGCACGTCGCACGAAGGAGATCTTTTGCAGAAATTGGATAGCCTATCTGTTGGTACAATTCAAAGACGCAGTACATAGGTAGCAAATCTTGATTTTCACGGCACAGACTACCTGAAAAATTGTATTTTATTTATTAGAAAATTTCAATTTAAAATTGAAAAAGTTGTATTCGCTGTGCAAATGATCAATAACACAAAAGATTTCCTAGCTGTTTCATAGAGTCACGAACATTTGTTTCATTTAGTTTAATGAAAATTCCCCAAAACTTACATAGACCTTTTCTTTTCCACTTTTCAAAGCCACTTTTTACATTTATATTATCTTATTTATGATAATGTTACCCTATTAGGTATGTACATACGTACCAACATGATTTCCAGCATGAGGATATATATAGTTTTTTAAAAATTTGTGCAAACCACCAGCGATTTTTCCGTTCATTTCCTCGACTTTATCGTCGTTGTGTTTAGTATATAAGTGCCAGGAAACTTCTAACAAGGCGTGTAAAAATTGCCAGATTTCAATCTTTTCGAACGGACGAAGAGGATCTTTCACCATCGTGGTTTCATTTTTCGCTAATATTTTAACGATTCACATTAATAATAGAAACTTTAGACCGAGACGTGTTTGCGATAGCGGATATTATTCCAAAGTACTGTTTCGTTGCATTAAAAACTAATTTACTCATATACATATACAATATGTACCGGTACACAGTACTGTGCAAAATCTTAGGCTACCTACCAAATGAATATAAAGATATTAACTTGATATTATCTTAGGTCTATCGTTATTACTTAAGAAAGTCAAACACCACAAATACGTATCCCCTAAAAGTGTTATCACCATCATTGTGAGATTACTACTCTGTAGTGATCGCTACTGACGGTCGAAGAAAACGACTTTTGTACAGTACTGCGATATAATATACAACGATGTTAACAGTAGTTATCAATTAACAGTAGTTATCACCAATGTAACTATCGATTTCAGTGAGGCTAAGTCCTTTCTTATGAATACCACAATCTCTCCATAATTGCCATAAACATAATCTACTCATCGCCAGATTGCATTTTGGCGCCGACTTGGCAAACAACGTAGCATAATCGTAGTAAATTTCACGTAAACGAAGCATATGAAACGTTAAACAATTATACGTCCAGCATTCTTCGTATTTCCAGACAGATTCTACGATATTCTCGGTGTAGGATTCAGGCGCATCAGTCCGCGTGATGTCGTTTCGTTCACTTGTAATCGTATCTGCATGAAAGTTTTTCATATAAGTCGCCACTCACTCACAGAGTGGAAGTACTTTTATTTTATTAACAAGAATTGAAAGTTTCGAATTATTTTCATTTAAACATGCAGTTATATAATATATATAATAATAAAAAATATATGGACCTATGGAAAGCGGATGTGACAAACAAGAACAAGATTCTCTTTCACAACTGTAGCATTTTCCAGATGAAGCCGAAAGTACGACAGATGGCTCCATATCTTTTGGATCCAATAGACGAGTTATATAGTAAGATAAACATAGAAACTGTTCTGGCTTCAGAATAGGTGTTGGCCAAGTTTCTGCTAATTGACCAGGTTTCTCGGCAAATCTATCAATGATTAACTAGAGATTAATTATATTTATTTACATTGAAATATATTTCCTATATTTCGTTATTCTACATATGTACATATATTGTAGATACATTTTACTACCGACTTTGTATAAACTGTTGCATCAATCGTACACGCATATGGCATTCTTACGCTGTTTTTGTTTCTTTAGCTGTCCGCACGCATTCTCCTTCATCCTTCGTTTTCGTTTCAGTTTCTAAATTATCGGCTACGATGTTCGGCGCACACAAAATATCATTTGAAAATAATGGATTAGCCTCAAACTTGTGTCCGTTACTTCCTGCATAGAACACGAATATCTTTACTTTGACTTGAACGTCGTATCAAATATAGGGGAGTCATTTGTAATAGAATCTCATGTTGATAATAAAGCATGATAAATAACTAGCTACGTTATTAGTCGAACCTCGATAACTCGCACAACAATTTTGCTCGTTACCTTCCGCCTCTTTGCGAAAACCGTATATAAATATCGTATACGTAGCTACGATATACGAATCTACGCTTTACAATGAAGAATCACGACTCAACTTGTCGCTTATTTTTCAATTAAATAATTGATACATCCTCTGCAATTCGAAGAATATCGAGTTCGACTCGTTTCGAATATTAAACCGCTCTCTTATTCGTAGAGAAAGTAAAATATCTTCACAGCTCGCGAAGGCTTCTATTGGTCGTTGCCATGTGATTCGAGTTCTCGAGGTTGGCTGCGTCAACGATACAAATATCTTGATTTTGTAAAACGTTCGCGTTACCGATTATAACTCCGTAACCATGCTTTTTATTATCCTTCCAATAACCAGAATACTTAGCTCCACCGACAGAATTCAGCTTTATCTCCCCTATTGTAACGATCTTATTATCATTATAATTATCTTTATCGAACATTGTTTCAGGATAATAGAATATAGATTCACCCTTGCCATGACGCATTCCGCGACGCCAGTAACCTACGTACGATGCTTCTTGCGGCCAAGCAAACGTTTTATTAAAAAATCCGTTCCATACGTACTCTCCGTAGCTGCAAACATTGTATTATCTTGTAATATTAAGTAACCACTCCTCCAACGTAACTATACTTCTTTCATTCATCGTTATAAAAAACCATAGAGACCAAAACAAACCCGTGCATTGCACCGCATTTCCATTGCCCACGATAGAGACTCCCATTGGGCCAAACCATGGTCCCGATACCATCACGAACTCCGTTCTTCCATTGACCCACGTAACGGCCACCGCTTGGATAAATTCGTAATCCAATCCCGTTCATTTTGTTCATTACCCAATCACCATCGTACGAACCATTGTCACAGTAACGGGAATAACTTTTTTAGCAAGTACATTTACAAAAAACTGATTATTTACAAAAAAAAAACTTGCATCGCAGTGAACAACTATATGATAACGACGCTTTTTGCCAATAATTATATTACTAAGTAAGATACTTGAGGTTGGTAACAAGTGGCAACAATCCCATGTGCACGCAGCTCGGTAAATCGCGTTCAAACGCGTTCAAAATGATACCGTCGCGATAGGACGCGTCGAAATCGAATGTATCTCGTCGAGAGGCTTTGCAGGACAAGGGACACGCCGATATCATAGAGACGCTAGTCTCTAGCGCGAAAATCGATTGCTTGTAAGTTAAGTTGAAAAATAAGCTTCTATCGACACCACCTTTTTCATATGAATTTTCGCGTTTGTTTCGGTCTATAGAATTACTCCACAATGGTATTTTACGCACAATTCTAACACTTTTATAACAACCTGAACATATATCTAATAATAACAGCCACACCGACAACTAACACATCCTAACACATAAATCGAATTAATCGAGTTTTTTGTTTTACTAGTAGATTTGCATAATCTATACAGTAGATATTACATAATCGTGTCTGCGATATTTTAATAATCATGGATTTTAATTGTAGAAACGGTGTAGAAACGGTCTTCCTCTGGCTTGTGAAAATATTTACGTACTTACGTACATTGTTACGTACTTACCCTTTTCCATGCCTTTCACCCATATGCCACTGACCGGTATACATGTAACGATTTTCTCCATCCACCATAATTCCTCTACCATGTCGGTAGCCGTTCATAAAATCACCTTCGTACCAACAAACATTGTTCCATTCTAATAGACCTTTGCCGTGCATAAGATTCTGTTCGAATTCTCCCTATGAAAGCACATAACTTTCAATAAAATACGAAAAGCGAGGGAAAGTTATTTCTTTTATCGTGTCTACTTATGTCCAGGCGAAATTTAAATAAATCATATATACGTAAAGATTAATCGTATATTATGATTAATAACTAGAGCAATTGGTAACCAAGTGCAAGGTTTTCTCTAAAATATATACCTATCGCTTTTGCCATCGATGCAATCTTTAATGAATTTCATTAACCAATTGCATCGCTGAAATTTATATATACTTGTATCGTAATAATAGGAAATTTGAAAATTCTTACTTTATACCGAGCACCGTTAGACCATTTGTATACACCTTCACCCTCCATCATTTTTCTACTAATACGACCGCTGTACGTATTGTTACTAATAAATCTTATATTTGCAAATTCATCGGGCAGTGATAATTTCCAAGACGAAACGAAGCTTGATTTATTTGTATCGTTATTAAATTCCTCGGAATTATTGTCGCTTTCTTTCGATTCACTTACGTCTTCGTAATCTTGTCTCTCACCTATATCTTCGTCATCGTTGCACGAGTTTCTCGAATCGTCCACCAATATCTTCGCAGGCTTTTTTCTTAAACACCTGCCATCCCACCTATATTAAACAATGAACGTTAAATAATCGAGTAATTGACATTTTTAACGCGTATTTCACTCGGCTGTTGAACGTAATAAACAGGGAAAATCGTTACGTACATGGAATTTTCAATCGTAACAGTTGATAAAGTTATCAAAGAGAGTTGATAGAAATATGAAAATTTCAGTAAAGATTTAAACGAGAACAAAAATGAAAACGATTACTCTTTCACAAAATACTGCAAAATGTCATTATAAAGAAGAAAAATGAATTCTTCTTTGGCGCTATATTTACGACGTTTGTCAGCGAGAATATCTTCGAAAGGTAATTCCTCTACTATTTCGCTTTCTTTTTCTTCCATCTCTTCCACTTCTCCTTCGTTCTCGCTATACGATTCCAGAGAAATAACCTTCTTCCGACATTTCTCTGATATCACTTCTTTTAGCGTACTATTCATCTTTTTTATATGTTTCCGAGTAAACTCGCAATAACCTATACTTTCGCTAATGTTATTTAATGTTATACGTCCGCGTATATCGTAAAATCAAAGAAACGTGAAGATATCAGAGATTCGGCAGACGTTATTTTACGCGACAAGACGATGTTTTACGCGATGTTCTTGAAATGTTTTTGAAATGTTTTTGAAAATAATTGACGCTAGATTCCGATTAACGTTCGATCAATCACGTTATCCCGTAGGATGAAATATCAAGAAAAATAACAAATATTCAAGTTGCCTGACTGAAAAGAAGAATAAATGTTGACGAAAGGGAAACTGAACGTAAGATTATATTTGTATAAAAAGCGTTCATCAAATTA
Organism: Bombus cullumanus; assembly: GCA_014737535.1. NCBI lineage: Eukaryota > Metazoa > Arthropoda > Insecta > Hymenoptera > Apidae > Bombus > Bombus cullumanus. Next base: position 91,971 of record JACXIX010000055.1, on the reverse strand, counting down.
TTGACAATTATCAATTTTTTGATCGTGCTACAAAGTCACAAAACTTCCATTACCTATATACGTATATCTATTACCTATATACGCCTGTTTACAATGGCGTATAAATTCGAATCAATACTATTGTACGTATTTATTTTTGTATACAAAGTGTTATAAATATAGACGATATACTGATTGAATCGTAGGTCGTCTTTCCAACCTGTGAAGATGAATTTAAAGATTTCGAACCGATTGTTTTTCATACTCCAGCTATTTACAACGCCAAAGTAAAGGTTCATGATTGGTAAGCCTATTTCGTTATTTATTTATATAAATATGCACAGAAATAAGAATAATATTTTTATTATATTATTCGATACACGTGTATATCTAAATATATCTTCAAATATATCTAAATACTTCATCCATATATTATCTATATGTATTATTTATGTAGAAATGTTAAATTTTACTATTTTTTTTATTATCTTTTATTATTTTATTAGTTTACATCTTCAACCATCTATTCCTAACTCTTATCCAAGCATTATATTCTGAAATATTTTATGCACATTATCTTATATACTTTCGAAACTTTACCACGACATGTAACTTCTTGTACAAGATATATTTTTTCAATTGCGATATGATACGGAAGTTTGTTACTCCTTGTGCTCGATAGTATTCCCCATGCATGTTTGTCAAACTGTAACAAGGAAAACGTAGAAGGGTAAAACGCGCCCGCCTTCTATTGTGCGTAGCAACGCAGTTTCGTCACTATAGTCACTGTAATCACTATAGTCAATATAGTCAATACAGATCGTCAGACCACTAAAACTGCAACAGCTTTCAATTGTGCGTGTACTTTTCTTTCTGCGTAGCACAAAATAAGTAAAATCTCTAATATTATTATATAATATAATATGACCATTAAACATACTAATTACTACTCATTTTTATCGTAGTGAATTATCAAGCTAAATATCATCTTCCGTAATGTAAGTATTACTCTTTCCGAAACTTTTAGCCGAGAAGACATAATTAATAATATTTACACGTATGTGTACATGTACATGTATACGCGTTTAATGCTATTACATAACGTGTTGGGTATATTTTTTAAACATTCTTTTACGCTTGAGCAAGATGAAATTCTCAGAAACATTTATTTCGTTTGTCGCGTTTAATAGAGTCCAGCTATATTCGGTCCACCTATATTTATTTATTATTTATTGTGACCAGGTCGTTGCTTCTCGGGTTTATCCGGTTCCTTTGCCCGCCTTATTTTCCCATTTCGCTCAAACTTTCGATCTTACACATACATAGTTGACTCGTGTATATACATACGAGAAGTCGATGCGTCGTTATTTGTAGACTTTGATAAAACTTACAATTTTCTATTTACAGGCAAATGCATACGTTGGCGGAACCCAGAGATAACAAAGACATATTTCCACCGAATGGGAATCTTCATAAATCATCGTATGAAAGACTAGGACCAGAACCTGCTTGTACAGGAATTACCGAAACACACGCGATGTTGTCTCAAATAGAATTAAAAGACTCGTATAAACCAATTTATCCGCAACGTACTCTACTTCATATCAAGTCGCTTGCATCGTTAGAGTATGTATTCGTGAAATAATTTTTTATTCCATATTAAAGAATAATCAAAATAGATGATTCCGTTCAATGATAATTATGATGATGATTATTATTAATAATTATTATTATTATGGCAATTGTTTGAAAACTATAATCATAGTTACCTTTTATTTATTATGAAAGATATTACGCGTATTATGTATATTGTATTATGATGTTTGTCGTTAGTAGCAAGAAAATATGAATAGAACAATCTCTCGTAAGAAAGTTTGAAATATAGAGTACGAAGGAAATTGAAAAGAATTGAACAAATACTGTAGCTATTGTGTATCGTACATTAAGATACTAGGTTTGAGTATAAAATTAAAGCGTTTAGTTTAGTTAGTCATGTACATTTATAGAAGAACGCAATACTTAAGAACGTAAATAAGGAACTTTTTTTTATAGAAATATTCAATCGTAATGATATTTGTCCATGCAGCGTTCGATGGATAAGCAGAATTTCATTTTAGCCAGGTGCACGGACATTTTTAGTTTAGACTTACGATCGATTTTTTTCGTCGGCAATTACATTTTATTAAGATTATATACCACTGGGAAAGAGAATACTATAGAAGAAATCGCTTTATATACTTATGACCCGATGAATCAGCATATATCGATAGTTTAGAAAAATAATATCGCGTAATATCAGAAAATAATACCAATAATATCATACAATCATACAATGATATATCAATTATATCGTACAAGTATAATGTTACACGTTTGTAAGAAATTTATGTACGATATTTCTTATGACATGTGAAACATATATCGCAGGCCCGAAGAAAAACAAGAGACATTGACGGATATCGTGTACGATGCCGATGAAGCCCGTAACATGGATTATCGAACAACAACGGAAATTCATTACAGATCACCTCATCCCATGAAACGAAGAACGTTACCGCCGCCACCGCCACCGCCGCCGGAACCATGGCTCTTAAATCGACGGACTATCGGATACAGTCTGGAAGAATTGGAAAAGCGAAACGGCACCTACACGTTTTTAGATGACAATATGGAGCTTCATAAACAAATAGCTGATTTAAAATCAAGAAGATACAAACTGCGTACGTTTCAAGAGAGTCAGCCTTCCGAACAGCGATCAATCAATGTGTCTAATATAAAAGACTGTAAGGATTGAAAATTCGAATGTACAAAAATAACCGAGAATATATTTTATCGAATTCATCGAAAGAAATGAATTATTATTGTCGTTAGAGAGTATGCTGATAAAGTTATATCACTGTTATTGTGACCTGCTTGTCAAAGAGTTTTCTACGTAGTATGAAACACGGATATCCACGCGTGTTAAGATGAAGAGAATAGAAAGGATACAATATGGAAATCTACTCGTAACAACAACAACAACAACAAAGGATTATCCAAGTAAACGAAGGAATTTGTGTTGCATTCCCGTTGGATCCGTGCTACATTAGCGATAAAAACATCTAATCAGTCTGCAGGTTCGGGCGCATATTTGCAAACATGAAATTAAAAACTACAGATTAAGAGGGCCAGGAAGTGTATAGAGAAATTGTAGAGTGGCAAATACGGCATAAATGGAAAAGTAACGTTAGTTTCGTTTTATTTTGATTCAGTTACAAATGCGTACGGACCTACGAACTCAACCGATACTACCGATAAAACAAAAGCTGGTGGTTACATTATACGAATTAACTATGATAAATCGGATAATTACAAATAATGCAACTATTACAATTATATCGTACTATCGCATTAAAAACAAATTACAGCTTGTTTCGATAAAAGCACCGTTTTGTAATATACGATTAAAACAGTGTCCATATTCTTTTATTCGCATTTATTCTGCATTATCTTCGATCACCACACGCAAAGCAGTGAAGATGGAGAAAGTATTGGACAGATACTGAAATATTATCAGCTTGTTAATCATATGTCATCTTTGATTAGTTTGTTGATTACAATTAAAGAGATTGCAGCTGTATCCCCGTTTTATGATGATTCGAATAAAAGAAAAATATATAATATGGATCTATATGGACACTATATTCATAGGGGTTAAGTGATATCGATAATAGAAATCTTGCAAACAGAACATTAGACAGAATATCATTTACACTCTGGCAATGAGGCTGCGTCGCGATCAACCGAAAATGCGAACAGTGCCTTAAAAGTAAAATTAACAATTTGAAAGATTGCAATTACGTTTACCGTATTTGAAAAATCTTTTGTCAAATTTAGCCGTTGAACTTTATTTGAACTCTATTTCAGCAAGTACTAATCGATATGTAGTCCTTACCGAACAATAGTAACGCAAAGAAAGCTCTGGTATTATGCAACTGACAGAGAGAGTTACTGGCTCTTGATATACCAGCACGATCGACAAATTTTTTTGCATTTCCAACGTCTGTTTATACCATATCGTGTCGTATGCGCTTCGTGAAACATTTATGCTCTATGACATACGAGGGATTAGTTGTATCCAAGGGAACATAGTTCATAGATCGCGCGGGAAAAGAGGTGGTAATATAAACCTACTATTACCTTCCTATTACCACGGGTTCAACATGGTAATATTAAACGAAACAGACCATTATTTCTGAAATTACGTCCGGCATCTCGTTGCAACGACAACGAGCAGTTATAATTTACAACACGTCGTTGTTCATTTACCTTTTTAGCGTCTGCATCGTTAATCGTTAGCAATTATGAAAGCAATTTTCGCCTGTTAAATATCTTTTTGCATATCGAAGCGTTTCACAAATATAATCAGAGTTTCATCAATAAAAGTGATCATATTACTACCTCTATCCTCGCATCTAAACAACAGAACCTGATTTACCATATCTTTCATGTAATCGGCTGACCACGCGTATACATAAATCTCCGTAAGTACAGTGAGGCACAGAGTTACGAACTGTATTTTCACCATTGGCGGTACATCCTAGACGTAAGCTATTTAGTGAATTCGCCGTACAAAATATTACAAGCTTCGCTTACCACGAGCAATATAATGCCACATAAAGTTAGCGCTGACGTGCTTACTCCAATAGCGTAAAGCACTATGAAACGAAGATTATCCACCACCTCTTTTGCGTATCTAGAAAAAATAGGAACACGCGATAAGCCTGAATGCTCCGTTTCGACCACGGGTCATAAAATCTCACTCTTACCTTCTCAAATGTAATTGTTTCTCAACGCAAACGATCAGCGTACTAACGTCTGAGGTCTTTTTTAATTCCATGGTCAAACACTGGAATCTCGCAGCGGTAAACCAAAGCAGAAGCGACCCAAACATGCTTAAGCATATATGTGCTGCGCATTGATAGCTGAGGATAGACTGTTGCGTGTAGATGATAACGTTCACTGGCGTATAATTAACGCGAAATGGATATTCCGCTTCGCTTGGGAAGGATAGCGGCAAGGCTGCAGGTCCTATCGAAAAGGCAGTCGCGGTCAAGTAAATACATACCATAGAACTTGCGTAAAAGACGCTGCATCGCGCGATATGCTTGGAAAAAATTTCCATTTCGTATTCTCGCGCTTGTTTAACGCAGATTATCATTTCCTCGACTACGTGCTGTAACCCGTTGTTAAAGCGCGTATCTTTTTCAATCAAACGTAAGATGGAAGCGAATAAAAACTTACTTGCAGGGAATCGTGATTGATGAAACATATAACAGTCTGAACCACAGTTTGACTTACGATCATAAACAGACAGATACATTCGGAAACAATGATTATATCGTCTAGATGCAGATAAATCGAATATAGCAGCGGCGGGAGCAGCATGCAAGCGCTAATAACGCTACTGATCTGCAAAATTTTGTGAACCAAAGTTCGCGTTCCGCTGCTATTTATAGGAAGCGGCCAACAGAAAGTCAAAGCTACGCTAAGCCAAACGATGTCGATCACTTTCTCCGGCGTTATTCGTTTCGGCATAATTTCAACAGACTCTGCGTACCTTGTACGGACGAAATAGAGTTTAATAAGGTTCAACAAAAGGATATTCGTTCAGTTCAAAACATTGCTACGTCGCGTCGAAGACAACTGGCCGTTTGCGCACCTTCGAATCCGTATGAAATTTTATCCTGTACACACGAACAATTTAATAAATCATACGCGGTGTTACATTTGCTTCGTTGCGATTCGTTGCGTTATACGATTTCGTTGCTGGTTTCTTGCACTGCTGGTTGATTCAACGATGACAATTATTGTTTGCATTATACATGGATGCCGGTTGCGGTAAGGGGCAAGCAGGTGCAGAGGGAGGCGATCTCACGCAACAGAGTTAGCGTTTGCGGATATGACGTGTAATAAAACGGTCTGGAACTGGTGGGAAATCACATACTTCTGGATGCGATAAGTTAGATATTCAGTTAGTTATAGGAGAGCTTATTCGCGCGCCACTTACAAAAGGCGGTACTTATGGAATAGCTGGAGAGATAGAGAACGTGATAATTTGTAGGATCTTTAGCGATACGCGTTTCTTCCGAGACCGACAGACTCTCTTACGCCGTTATTTATGTATCAGACATACGGATATTTCGAGTTTAGCCAGACGTTTAGTCTTATGTTTCAACTTGAAAGGACTATTGTGAACAGAGATTTATGAAAAGATGGGAACAGCGATGTACATACGTATATGTACGAAAAACAAGATATGTAAATGATTTTTTACGTCGAAATTCAAGGAAAAAGATTGGATCTAACAATGGAAAACTTATTATTCATTGACGTTTGCGCAGCGCAAACATAAAATCATTTGTCTCAAGGTGATACAGTGATATATCGGAGAATCGTTCGGCTTTTTCGGATTTTTGATAGGAAATAGCAGGGGCGGTGCACTGCTGGGCCAAATTGTTCAAATTCCTATAGAGTTGCAAATGGCTGAGGTGTGTGCCGCGTCATTCGTTCGTCACAATCCTCTTGCCAGGAGGCATACGCAGTCCAACGATAAATACCCTTATCTGTCGCAAATTGTTTGGAAATTGAACGGCGCTAAGGTAACCGATCCTACGTCAAAAATGGATCGTCGCTAGCTAACATGCAAAAGTGATTTGACATGATTTGACATTACATCGAAGAAGAATTTACAACTAATTTAAAATCCATTTTAGGAAAAGGTTATTATCCGTGTATTCGTTTTATTCGTATTCGAATTAGTCTTTATAAAGCTATTTACATACGACTTTCAATGATACGATATTCAATGCTAATTATTATATATAATGTTTTTAATTAAACGTATAACGAATTGAGTAAGCTTTATACACACCCTTGTAGCAAGTACGGCGGCTGTTTCACATTTGGCATAAAATAACCAAATCATGCAAATTGGGGCAAAAGTTATATTTATATCTAGAAACCGTTAGAATTCGATCGATTGAAATGTTCGATCAAAATTACTACGATAGGTTACGGTTAAATACGATTAATATTCCCAACGACTGTCACGTAACAAAATTATATTATTGGACGCAAACACACGGGATTAACGGTTCACGTTGCCGCAAGGAAAGATGTTGTTCACCAGTACGATAGAGGTCCGAAAATCGGCGGAAGAGTTTGCACGTGAATTCATAAGAAGATCCGTTTCCCTTGATAACTGAGTCGATGATTCAACTTGCTTTACGGTATTGTTAATTGCGTACCTCCGGTAAATATTTATAGATTCGTAAGAGTTTTCAATTTTCAATGTTCAATTCTCAATTTTTCCATTTTTCCATTCTGTCCTATTGGATTATCGTAACTAAATAAATGTTAACGATATCAAGATTCGCGAGGGCTTGAATCAAGCGATGTGCGTCTTTACACGCATATGGACGACACCTTTTCGTGAAATATTGTCACAATGTATTATTACATGCAAAGTGATATTAAACGCACTTACCTTGTGAAATCGTTTACATACGCGATCGTTTCTCGTGTTAAATATACGTGTAATAAGGCACGATCTCTACTTTCGATAACGGTACCAAGGTTCACCTATTTGCTACAATTACTTTACCGAATTTGAACAATATATTCGAAAAACTATTTATTATTCACGATATTAACGTAATTCTATTCAATTAATCAGATCAGATATACCACGGGACTAATTAAGCACGTAGAGAAAATGTTTGTTTAACTTCTATTCGCTTTTACATAGCGATACTTTTAAATTGTTATATGTAAAATGTTATACGTATATGAAATTTTATTTTGAACGTATATGAAATTCAGCGAACAGTGGTTTCATAAAAATTATTATACGAATCACCTCCACGTTAATCCATCGATGCTTGTTATCTAAGACAGTTGGCGCGATCAACTTTCTATGTACAGATACATACATCTTTTCGCTTACTACGGAGCTTGTGACCACACTATGGACGGAATTCGTATACGCCACACAGGCAACGAAGCGAGAAACAAAATTTCACGTAACTTCGTACGAAGTCACGGTCATGGATTATGACAGCTCTTCGATGGCTTCGGTATTTCTAGTGCTTCGAAGGTACCCTATAAATCAAACCGTTGTCTCTTCAAAAATCCAATCGTTTCCTATCTTCTCACCTAAATTTATCGTTCGTTATCCATCGTTCGTCGTACGGCATTTGGTTGCCGCCTTTAATAAAGACGGCAAGCGCGTAGTACGTGCGATTACCATCGTTCCAAGTGCTCCGCAACGGTGATAATGTCCGAGGATGTTAGTGTAACGATTCAAAAGGGCCTGTCGGAATGGTGGAACGAAGAAACCGAGTATATTTTTCAACGAATCGAGCGATGGGCTGCGTACGCAAGAGGTTACAACCGATTGAGGTCACAAAGACTATCAAGAGGTCGTATGACTATGCAAGGAGGACAGGAGCCACGCTGGAGTATTTCCTCCAACAAGCTGATCATCGACGACAGCTCTTGGAGTCCGCGTTTTCATAGCTTGAAAAAGTCACGACGAAAATCTCGGCCGGAGGAAACCAAGATCGATTGCTGCGCAACTCTCAACTACCAATCCAACAGCAATTTGGACAGCTCTTGCCTGGAAACCTATAGATACGACCATAGTATTTACTTCAAGACGATCGGCGACATTAAAAATGACAAGAAACAGATCAATGTTAACACGAACGGAGAAGAAGATGGGATTTCTGTTAGCAGCGAGGAGCTGGTCGAATGGCACGTTAACACAGTGTCAGGATTTATCGCCAGTCAGCTATTCGAAGATACGTTCGCCAATCACGACAAAGAAAATGCCTTGGATTCTACAAGAAATTCTCATCAGGATGCCAACAGGCGACTTGACTCTGTCGCATGGTTCAACGTGGATTTGTCGAAGCTCGATTTACACGAAGACGACATCACCGTGACAGTTACCAATCAGCTAAATAATGAAAACGGTTTGACAATTTTCGAGAACGAGGAGCAAACGAATAATAATTACATTCAGGACGAAGAAACCGTCGTGAAAACGAACTTGAAGAATCGAACGCAATTAAGCTGCGTGGGCCAAGATGAAAACAACGCGAAGGAAACTCAGCCCGAGGAAGCAACCAAGAAGTTTCTTGACGTTCGAAGAACGAGAAGATCATACAGAACGGTTAAACAACAACCATTTGTAGGCGATAACGAAGTGGTTTGGCCTAGTGTATTATTAAATTACACTAAAAACATCAGCCCCTCCAATTCGCCGCATCATTACAATGAACCACGAAAATAAATTAGAAGACAATTTCAACGACAACGTTGACAAACGTTGCAACGATGAATGCACGTAAAATTATCTGTATAACATCGTTCCACTCTATTAGAGAATACATCCTTTTTGTATCAAACTCTTCAAATCAAAATCATTATTTTATCAATCATATTCCTCGTAAATGTATGATGGAAAATAAATTACATTTGTCTCGTATACAAAAAAAATATTATGTTATAATCCGTCGCTAACGCGGTTATCAAATCAGTTTGATATCTGCTTTGTGTTCCTTCTATCGATCAGTAGAGAGTTCTTAATGACGAAAAGATGAAAAATTTCATTCGACCAAGCACGTTACATACGACGATTCCGGTGTACCATTATTTCACAGTTTATTAGTTTTATTAATCTGGCCGATGCTTTTAGTTTTCATGCCCATTTATACATCAAAATACGATACGTATCGCAAATGCTATCCGCACCGGGTAAACATGCAACCTTTTTTACAGAAATAAAATTACCACATTGCATCCTCAGCGAATTCTGTGTTTTTCATCTTTTCAATCTTTTCGATGTTTTCAATCTTGACGATACTTGTGCACGCAACGTTGAATAGAAATAATACTATGCGGAAAGATATGAAACTAAACATTAGTTGAGCGCATTTGCACTTGTCGAGTGTACAAAGTTATTTTTCATGAAAACAGAGCATCGAAACAAATTCTTGTGCAAACTTTATTTTAGACTTTCCATCGATTTTTTCATCGGTAATTATGTCTTTTCTTAATATCTATTATCAACAACAACAACAACAATAAAAGATTATCTAAGTAAATGAAGGATTCGATTGTAGGAACCACTCATATTATATTATATTGTATTAGTGACAAAAGTATCTAGTCAGTTTGCAGGTTCGGGCGCATATTTACAAACATGAAATTAAGAATCACAAATTAAGAGAACCAGAAAATGTATACAGTGGCAAATACATCGTAGATTGAACAAAATCTTGGTTTCATCTTCTCCCCCCGCCTCCCTTTACATATAAATACGCACACGGGCCTATGAACTAACCTGGTACTACAGACAAAAGAAAAGCTATTGGTTGACAGAATAATTATCATAAAACGGGTAATTACAAATGACGCAGCTGTTGCAAGAGCCAGAAATATATTCCAACAACGTATCTTATTGTAGCATTATATTTAAAAAAAAAATTGTAGCTTGATATAAACTTGTTTCCTATAATAATTTCGTGGTTACAGAGCTTAGTTTGCAATTGGGATTTTAATCGCGACTACCACAGTAAAAGCATCGTTCCATAATATACAATTAAAACAATGCCCATAGTTTTTTATTCGCATTTACTCTGCATTATCTTCGATCACGATACGTAAAGTGGTGAAGATGGAGAAAGTATTGGACAGATACTGAAATATTATCAACTTGTTAATCATAATGTTATTCTTAATTAATTAATTCGTAACAATTAAAGAGATTGCAGCTATATCTTCGTTTTATGACAATTTGATTAAGAGAAAAACCTACACACACACGCACACACACACACAATATTCTGACTAACTCATCAATGCACACAGCCTAAATTCCTTATTCCAACATAAACCACTCACTAAAAAGCGATTGTTTAAAAATCATGTCCTAAGGGAATGGAACGAGGTGAAATGTGTTTTTACGGACTCTTCGATGTCTCTTAGGTCGAATGAGATTCCGACTTATGTATAGCTTAGAAACGTTACCTATACAAATACATGGAGGCGTAATTCAAAATTTTGCCTTACTCGACAGATGTGAGTTATAGGACTGTACTTTTTCACTTACAACATTCCTCTCTAACATATAGATGTCATTAAAAAATCTGTAAAAGTGTTTCAACGGTTCTCAGAAATTTCACCCCTAAGCAGGTAGAAAGGACGTAAAAGAGAAGAGCGATATATCTTCCCCGGTAGTGTACGTTTCTCTGGTGGTAATCCATATCTTTACAAAAATAAAGCTTTTCTTTTATAAATTGGAATGATACGTATGTATAACTAATAATATGTACAAAATGGAGCTGGCTTGAAAATGCTGCAATTCCTTCTAATCGATATTTGGTCCTTACCGAACAAAAATAACGCAAAGAAAGCTCTGGTATTATGCAACTCACAGAGAGAGTTATTGGTTCCTGACACTCCAGCATAGTCAATAGATTCTTTTGCATTTCTAACTTCTGCTTGTACCATATTATGTCGTACGCACTCCGTGAGACATTTATGCTCTAAGGCATAGGAAGGATTAGTGGTATTTAAAGAAACATAACTTATAGATTATACACGGAAAGAGGTAGTAATTATTTCTGAAATCACATAGAGCATCTCGCCGCAACAACAACAAGCAGTTATAATTTACAACACGTCCTTGTTCATTTACCTTTTTAGCGTCTGCATCGTCAATCGCTAGCAATTATGAAAGCAATTTTCGCCTGTTAAATATCTTTTTGCATATCGAAGCGTTTCACAAATATAATCAGAGTTTCATCAATAAAAGTGGTCATATTACTACCTCTTTCCTCGCATCTAAACAACAGAACCTGATTTACCATATCTTTCATGTAATCGGCTGACCACGCGTATACATAAATCTCCGTAAGTACAGTGAGGCATACAGTTACGAACTGTATTTTCACCATTGGCGGCACATCCTAGACGTAAGCTATTTAGTGAATTCGTCGTACAAAATATTACAAGCTTCGCTTACCACGAGCAATATAATACCACATAAAGTTAGAGCAGACGTGCTTACTCCTATAGCGTAAAGCACTATGAAACGAAAATTATCCACCACCTCTTTTGCGTATCTAGAAAAAAAGAAAGGAACACGCTATAAACATGAACGCTCCGTTTCGCCCACGCGTCGTAAAACCTCAACCTTACCTTCTCAAATGTAATTGTTTCTCAACGCAAACGATCAGCGTACTAACGTCTGCGGTCCCTTTTAATTCCACGGCCAAACACTGGAATCTCGCGGCGGTGAACCAAAACAGAAGCGATCCAAACATGCTCAGGCATATATGTGCAACGCATTGATAGCTGAGGATAGACTGCTGCATGTATATGATAACGTACACCGGCGTATAATTAACGCGAAATGGGTATTCCGCTTCGCTTGGGAAGGATAACGGCAAGATCGCAGGTCCTATTGAAAAGGCAGTCGCAGCCAAGTATATGCACATGATAGAACTTGCGTAAAAGACGCTGCATCGCGCTATATGCTTGGAAAAAATTTCCCTTTCGTATTCTCGCGCTTGTTTAACGCAGATTATCATTTCCTCGACTACGTGCTGTAACCCGTTGTTAAGGCGCGTATCTTTTTCAATAAAACGTAAGGTAGAAGCGAATAAAAACTTACTTGCAGAGAATCGTGATTGATCAAGCAGATAATAGACTGAACTATAGTTTGACTCACACCTAAAAATAGGCAGATACATTCGGAAACAATGATTATATCGTCTAGGTGCAGATAAATCGAATATAGCAGAGGCAGGAGAAGCATGCAAGCGCTAATAACGCTACTGATCTGCAAAATTTTGTGAACCAGAATTCGCGTTCCGCTGCTACTGATAGGAAGCGGCCAACAGAAAGTCAAAGCTACGCTAAACCAAACGATGTCGATCACTTTCTCCGGCGTTATTCGTTTCGGCATAATTTCAACAGACTGCGTACTTTTTACGAACGAAATAGAGTTTAATAAAGCTCAACAGAAGGATAATTCGTTCAGTTCAAAACATTGCTACGTCGCGTCGAAGACAACTGGTCGTTTGCGCACCTTCGAATCCCTATGAAATTTTATCCTGTACACACGAGCAATTTAATAAATTATACGCGGCGTTACACTTGCGAACAAGGTTGTTGATTTCGTTGCTGGTTTCTTGCACTGCCGGTTGATTCAACGATGACAATTATCGTTTGCATTATATATGGAGGCTGGTTGCGGTAAGGGGCAGACAGGTGCAGAGGGAGGCGATCTCACGTAACAGAGTTAGCGTTCGCGGATATGACGTGCAATAAAGCGGTCTGGAACTGGTAGGAAATCACATATTTCTGGATGCGATAAGTTAGATATTCAGTTAGTTATAGGAGAGCTTACTCGCGCGCCACTTACAAAAGGCGATACTTATGGAATAGCTGGAGAGATAGAGAACGTGATAATTTATAGGATCTTTAGCGATACGCGTTTCTTCCAAGACTGCCACACTCTCTTACACCGTTATTTATGTATCAGACATACGGATATTTCGAGTTTATCTAGACGTTTGGTCTTATTTATTAATTTATTAATTTTATATTTGAAAGGACTATCGTGAGACTGACTATAATGAAACCGAGTAGAACTAAATGCACGTAGGAATCGCAAAAATTTATGGAAATGAAAATTTATGAAATACGTAAACTATTTTCCAAGTGCAAGTTGGAGGTGAATAATCGGAACCAACTACGCCGTGATTGCGTACCGCGAAGATGGAACCATTTGTCTCAAGGTGATACGGTGATATATCGGAGATGGACTATCCGATATGGACTTGGATTTTTCATAGGAAATAGCAGGGCCGGTGCAGTGTTGGGCCAAATTTTTCAGATAGATGCAGTCTAACGGTAAGTACCGATACCATACAACGGTAAGTAAGTAAGTAAGTTGTTGCAAAGTTAAATAGCACTAAACTAACCGATCCTTCGTCAAAAATGGATCGTATCTTACATGCGAAAATGTTTCGAGAGACAAATTGTTGTTGCTCTGAAGAGTATTTCTCGCAAGTTCACACTGTCCGTTACAATAACGCAGTACACTCTGAGCCAAGATGGTTCGTGTAGGTACAACGACTTTTATACACCGTTTAACGTGACATTTAGTGTCCGTTATAGTTTCAGAATGATAAGATTTTATAATCGAGTGATTAATTTTAAAAATAGGCAGATGTTACGGAGCCTTTGGTCAACGATCGTAACGAATAATGCTGGGGAGAACGAACACCGAGGGAGAAATCAATGACATTTCAAGACCAAGAAGATCATCTGGAACGGTTAAATAACAACTACTCCTTTTTCTATCGATGAGAGTTCTTAATGACGAAAAGATGGGAAACATACGACATTCCGCTGTATTATTCGTTCAGAGATGATTAGTCTTACTCTTGCTTTTGTTCCATTAAGTCAATCAAACTATAGATAATAGGATATTGGACATTAAATCATCTACTCGCTGACAAGGAAACTACATACGCGTGATACGTTAATTTTGATAAAATTGATTTTATTCACAGATTCGTAATCTCAAACGATCATCTACATTTACATGCGTCGTATTCTTCCATTAGAAGGTGTAAATCCTTCCTCATCTAATACACGATCGCAAACGTTTGGACAGTAATCCGCATCGCGTTTCGAAGAAACTACGTGTAATTAAAGTTTTATCTATTCCAAAATAATTTTAACGCGGAAATTCCGTTCTGTTTTATTGGTAGAAGCTGTTAAAACCGGACGGACGGATGCTACAGAGCGCATGCACGGTTGGTGGGGCTAGCCACGCACGCAAACACGTAAACTCGTGCAATCCTGCTGCAAATCGATCGACTTCTCACTTGTTTCCAGAGTGTAGTGCGTAGTACACTCTGAGAATTGAATCGTAGAGCACGATTTCGACTACGAGAACAGAAAATAATTTGAAAATCGATCGACATGACGAAGGATTGCGAAACGATGGTCACGATGGCTTGCATTAAAGGCCTGCTGATGCTGTTCAACTGTGTTTTGTGGGTAAGAGGCTGTTTCTTTTGCTGTAGTCCACCCTTGACACGTAGACTCGAGAAAACCTTGGAATATCTTTCACCCAACTGTTGCACGATATATTATCGTTTCGACGTCACAGCGTTATTCGAACATCTTTCTCCATTCAACTCGTCTCTATCCCATTCTTTTATCGTTCGTTAAAACCGTTATTATTAAGAAAGTAGAAAAGACGTAGAAAGTATGTTCGAAAGATGATGCAACAGTTTTAAAGTTGTTCGAGTCATTAGGGCACATGGTGATATTTCTGCGATCAAGAACATTTCAAGGAGAGTTTACCGATGTTTCGTGGAGATGTGGGACAAGTTGATGAGAAATTATCAATAAACATTGAAAATCGATAGGCAAGGATACTTTGCGACAGTTTGAAATTGTTCGACAACGACTGAAAGTATCTATTAGCGTAACAGGAAAAGAGCGTATTCAACGAGTTTAGTTACACGATCAAGTTGACATTTTAGTATAGAATTTGCTTACTTGGTTAAACTTAATATCGTTGAACATTTGTTATTTAGATGGAAAAATGAACAAAATTTACTGCTTCGTACCAGCGAGATATCATTCGCTTTGTTATCGTCTACCTTTGAACGTTATCGTCTACCTTATCGTAACCTTTTTCCCTGACAAATCGTTAATCGTACAACATCTGTTCGAATTAAGCTAAATTAAATGAAACTAATTATTTTACTAGAAATAACAGTTGCTATATATATAAAAAATAAACGTACGTTTGTACGTTGTACCACTAATAATTGTATTATTTGGCGTTCTAACAATTAATTGCTGTAATTGTTGCTTTAGAGAAAGGTAGCAATTTGAATTACAACTCGACTGTACAAGATCCTCTATCTATCGTATAGCACAAGTGCCATCTTTTTCCATTTGATTCGACAGTACACATAAGTAAAATTTATTTAAATCATTTGTGTAAATCGCTTAGGTATTTGGCCTAGTGCTACTGTGCATCGGAATTTGGATGCGAATTCAACTTCACGAGTACTTGGACCTAAGTTTCGAGAACGGCAGGGAAGCTTTATTGGCATTGGGTTGTCTGGGCGGTATTTTAACTTTGTCAGCGGTGTTCGCTTGTTGTTGCACAGCTCGCGGCCATCCAGCCCTCTTATTCCTGGTAAGCGAATTATACTTACTTGCTATTTTCCTGTTCTGTCCACAAGTTGTACCACTACTTGCATTTCAAACCGTACGAATAAATTTCTTGATTTCTACCAAACGCGTATCATCGATTCGATTAGAAAATCCGTTGTCCTTAAATACGTCGACTTGTTAAATCTATAATTAATCATATCATTAGCCTTACAGAATGGAAGCTTTCACTTTACAAGCTATTTACTAAAAGATTTTGTTTGCAGTACGGTGCATTCTTAGCTATCGTTGCATTACTGGAACTTGCAGCTGGTGCATCGATTTATGCTTACCGTACCACTATAAATGAAAAATTCGACCACGATCTCAATCAAACATTGTCCGTCTATTGGCACGACGAGACCAAGGCCATCCACATCGACACTATGCAGCATACAGTAAGCGAACGTATATTTACCATTTACTATTTACTATTTACAAATTCAAAATAACTACGGAGCAAATTATTTCTGTTTTTATTCTTTATTTCATTCAATATTGCTCCCTTACTCTACGTAATTTATATTTATCGATACTTAAATTACCTACTTACTTTCATTATGTGACATATTATTTTACGCGACATAATAGGTATTCTTACAAAAATACATCGTAGAAAACGGTAATTACCTACTATTTGCGTTGCCAGAGGTGTTTAAGTACACAGCTATCTATGGCACTGATACAACTAATAGAATCTAATGTACGTACTATTTGGCGATGGTAGCTAGCGTACTTTTCCTTAACCATTAAAAGCAACGGAGATAATTCGAGTAGTAAAATCCCTTACTAATGCATGAGAAACGTGGGAGTCATACGAAACACCGATTACAGCCGCCAAGAGACTGGTATATTTTATAGCAAAATAAAGAAAATTATGCGTATAAAAAAGTGCACTTGCTAAGAGACTCGTGGTGTGGGCGGCAACATGGATCGCTGAAGGTACAGCGTGCTATTCAAAGCTGAACCGAACGAAATAAACGGTATTTGGACAGTGAAAGCCTCGTAGGTGTGTAAGTTCTTTTAGACACGTTCGTTTCTCCAAGAAATTGAACGATCAACAATTCGATCAACGTTCAACCTCGACGATACATATTGCCGGCTCCTCCATTATAAACAGACCGAATCGTTGCATAAGTGGCGGGCTCTGATTTTAGTTGCAGTGCTGCGGTAACAGAGGTTTCACAGATTGGTCCGATATGTCTCCACCGATGGAAATTCCACTGTCTTGCTGCAAAGTGGCAGAAGATGTGTGCAACGTTAATGACGTAAACGATATTTATACTCAGGTAAGATAAAAACGAAAGCGATATAGTAATAATAGGCGAAAGTTGTATAAAGGGGAAGAATCTAGAAATAACGATTTAGAAATACAAATTACGTTGAGAAAGATTTTGTTCGTACGTTACGCGTGCCTCTTCGAACAACACAACCTTGTTGTAACAAAGATATTTACCAATGTACTTTGTTTCTTATCACTCATCTTACATTGTCGGACAAAGTAAAAGAGTGAAAAAGTAACGCATCTACGTCACGCACGCGTATTTTATATTATTCTACAACGAAACAGATTCCATCAGATACGTAGTACGTGATATGTATGTACATACGTACAAGGATTCAAGCACGTTTCTTATAATTTCAAGCTAATCATAGGAAAGATAAGCTGTTCGAAGCAAAAAGTTACAATAATGCAAATGAAAATTTTCAGGGCTGCTACACTCGTGTGTTACAACTGATAAACGGCAACATCGGCTTGGTCGCTGGAATAGTAGTCGGCATAGGATTCTTTCCGCTTATAGGGGTCTTCTTAACCTGTTACTTAGCTAGCAACATTAATAAAGTCAAGTACGAGCAGGTTGCTTAGAATTTGCGCCGGTTGCAGAAGAGCTCGTCGTGCCGGTAAGAAAAATGCACAACGTTCGAAAGTTGTACAATTACAATTTGTAAGAAAATCTCGGAAAGAACGGGACTGTTTTACTACGAACCGATTAAATTCAAATAGGCAAATACGAATCTCCCTTCCGTTTTTTACGACAACTTCTTTCGACACGTTCCATCCAACGCACACCGTTTGAGCTTCTCGCTCCAAGCGAGCATTTATATGCTCTTGCTATTACTTCTTACGCTTATAAATACAGATACGTTGAAAATCTCAGCGATTCGAATGAAAAGTTCAACGTGGAACTACTGCACACTACGTAAAACGTGTAAAAAGAGTTACACGTTCGATATTTTTCTCAGAATTTAATCATTCCCATCCTTTTACATATTACAAGCGTCTACATGTTATTATCGTCCGTTATATGTTGTACAAACCTCTTAAATATCTTTATTGTCACGTTGGATTCTCATAAAATTCTTGAAGAAAGAACATAAATAGTGATTGCGTCCTGTGCATAGTTGCACAAGAAAGAAAACACAATCGTAGAAGAAGACGGGAATGAAGAATATCAAATACGATAAAATATGCGCGTTTGCACCAAGAAAGAATTTACATTTACATTTCATGAAAAACAGATCCACGATTATCGAGGTTAATTAAAGAAAAAGATACGTCTGATCTTCGATGCGTCTAATTAGCCCAAATTTGATTTTTTTTTTTTTTTTTTTTTAATTAAGTCACAATTTAATTTAAGTGCACAATTCCATAAAATAAACTGACATATAATCCGACTAGATGGAACAGATCTTATTAACTGTTTAGATCATTGCGTTGAAAAATATTCTATCTAATAAAGCAGAATAGACAATTCGAGGAAAACCTCAAGTACGATAGTACTTTCGAACAACGTAATTTAAAGGTATTTATATAAGGTAAATGAAACTACATGCATGTATGAAATATCGTATAAGTATATATCTTTTCAAGTGTATATTTTATGGATATACCTGCATAATCTATACGCTCTTTTGTTGTTATCATCGATAGTACCCCTACTTTTTCCTATTGTTTTATCATTTTCAATATAACTAACGAATTCATTTATCAAATATCTTTAACCTTTAAATTAATGAGATACAAATATAAAAAGCATAAACTAACGTTAGCAGCTCGGTACAGTTTAAAGTTCAGAAATTGTTTGAAAACATTTCGGAATATATTTCATTCGGCGGCATTATTGAACACATTTAAAGATTAGAACGCAAAGTAACGTCCGTTTGATAAGTACAATTACGATCCGAAACATCAATGTACCATAATGATCGATCGACGAATACGTATAACCAGATATAACTGGCGAGAGAAAGTTCCGTTAATTACAGTGATACGCGAAAGGCTTGAAGATACAACTTCAAATTCTATTTTTATTATTTCAAACAAGACTGGTGTTTACACTAATTTTTACCAACTTTTCTTTAGCTTTATACGTCAGTGTGTTCATATTTTTAATAAAATCAAACATACTATTTACTACTATCAGTTTAGCGGTACTATTTAATAATAGTATTTAGAGATTTAACGTAATTATAATACTTTGTTCTGCTTGCGATAGTTGTTAGCTTACTCGTTAGTTGCGCGTATCAACTACGTCTAAAATGTTACATCGTTTGGCTAAAATTTGACTATTAATGGTTGATGATTTCCTAAATATAAAAAAGGTGACGCGATTGCCTCGTGATATATGTATGTGTGTGTGTATGTATGTATGTATGTATGTATGTATGTATGTATGTATGTATGTATGTATGCATGTATACGCATATATGTTGGTATATATATCTATCTTATAGCGAACATTTACCTCATAACGGTGCTACATTGTGCCACGAGACACGCGATCATAATTTTACCGTAACTCCATCAGACGAATTATTGCCTGTTTCACATGGTATCTCTCCTTTCCACTACGATGGTATATTATCTTTCAGCATTATATTTGCTCGGGATTTGGATTGGCCGTCAGTTTGTGTCTCGGACAGCACATCTCCCTTTTTTGGGAAAGGCAATTCGGACTTTCCCAAAAAAGGGAGATCATAAACTGACTGCCACTCCAAATCCCAAACAATATTTTCACGTTAGAGAGAGGAAACGAACAAACAACTTACTTTTCGATAATTGTGATTTTCCCATCTTATACAGATATATATATACGCATGTACGTGTATATGGATAAAAATATGTTTGAAAAAAACTTTTATCATTTTGTATTTTTACCGCACCGATTAATATTTCAGAATATGACAGAAACAGATATTTTTTCAGAGATACATCGATCTTTCTTATTCTTGCAACTTTGCGACATGTGTAATGTATATTTTTATGCGCATATAAATATATATATATATATATATATAAATATATAAGTTGTTGCAGAGAATTATTATTCTTGAAAACTACGTTGTACGTCATTTACGTCTATACAATATTTGATGGAAAAATTAAGACCGTTCGATTATATGTCACGCACGCACACACACATACACTATAAACATATATGAAAAACATTCTGTTTTCTAACATTCCATTTCGTTACATAGATTATAGATTATATTTCTAGATGGTCACGGCACACTCCTGTTAAGCGTTAGGTAGGCTACCGTAGAGTTTCAGTCGGTAAGTCCGACACTACCCCGCCGCTTCCCAGAAGATCGGTGGGGTGTCCATGACGATTTCCCCACGCATTAAAAAAAAAAAAAGAAAAAAAGAAAAAAAAAGAAAGAAAAGAAAGAACTATATATCTAGATATGCATATGCACGTATGTACATTGATCTATATTTCGCCACACATAAGAAAATAAGAAGACAAATTTTATCATCAATTTTATCGTTTTGCTTTTTTTGTTGATAGGACACGACTATGTTTTACGTGTTTTAAAAATAGCTTGCTATAGTTTTATCTTTACAGTGCTCATATTCGTATTCGTATTCGTATTTGTATTCGTATTCGTATGTAATTAAACAAAATTCCATGTACGTAATATACAAATGTTTCTCATCTAAATGTTTCTGTCTCCTAAAGTTTTAAACAAGTTTAGACTAATATATTAAAGAAATGAATTGTTAACCGAACAAAAGTGATTGTCAATTGTACATTGTTCAATTATACACATACGATAAGACTTATTTGATGTATTGTTTTACAGAAATTTGACAAATTATTTACGTTAATATACGATACACCGTACGTTTTAAAATGCGTAAGAAATTTGATATACGTAAATCCTCTGTTTCTTCACAGGCGCCTTTAAGCACAGGTGCTATTTAAAACTCAAATTAAACGAACATCGTCGCTCACAAACAGTCACAGACAGATTTTACATATAGATAAACTATTAAAAATCTTATAAATAACAAAAAACAAAATATACATGTATTTATTATATTCGTATTATATTAAAATGTTTGAAAATATATATACATGTACATATTATAATGTATGTATAATTATATTTCGTTATAATAAATATAGTATTTCAATATATTTAACCCGTTGTCTTTAACCCTTTTGCTTCGAGTGCCGCTTGTACCTGCGGACAGAACAGAGCACAGAACAGACAGACGGGCTATAAATATTAAACGACATGGCAATATCTAACATCTATCCGTTGATCAGTCGGGCTTAATTAAATCATGTTTTCAGTGGGCGTATTATGTTTCAAAGAAGCGAAGTGAGGTTATCGTATTGGCAAATAGAATTAAGATAAAATCCTATTAATCTTCCTACAAACTTCTATTCTATATATTATACAAAAGATCTTGAAATCTGTACTTTGTAATGCTAACGAGACACGATTATCGCAATTAATAATCACTGATTATATCGGTAAAATTTGAAACGCATCTCAAAACGTATATAAAAATTACGAAATACTTACTAGAATCATACATTTGGCAAAAGTCACCAAAGTATTTAAACAGTCAAACATTCAGTATATTAATAAGCCACAATATACATACATCGATCGTGGAACCATCTTTATCACTAATTGTACGTTTAAGACTATTGTTCACGCTGTCCACTAGTTTTTCACTTACCGCTGATCAAGGCATCGTAGCAACGTCCGCTATATTGTGGCCACATTCAGTATTTAAATTAACATATAGAAAGAGAATAGCAATAAAATCAAATAAAGAGAATAGGAGAGTTCCCATAAAATTATGAAATCAAAAGAAAGTAAAAACAAGTGCTTTCCTATCTTATTTCGTATAATCGCGAATCGTGAAAGTTTATTTTTGCCAAAAACTACAATTTCAAACTTTCGATAAGAAGCGGTTAAAACGATAACAGTTAAGACGCGAAAAGTTAAGACGATAAAAACTCACGCGTTGAAAAGTACCGACAACTAATAAAATTGGGAACGCAGGATCGCAGCCTTGCCAATAAAACAAGTCGCTTTATCTATTCTATCTTATCCATAGGACGTGGTCGCGCCGATGATACCGACCAATATCTTACGATTACAATACGAATATGTCTAATAATTTTTCGTCCTAATGTACAATTAAACGCTTTTAATATCGTTTAATATCGTTTAATATCGTTTAATATCGTTTAATATCGTTTAATATCGTCTAATATCGTTTAATATCGTAAGATAAACTCCAAGAAATGCAATGATAACTTTTAAAGCTTTTGAGAATTGAGAAAAATATTTTACTCGAAAACAGCTACAAGATAAAAAGCTATGTCGTCTCTACTCATACAGAAATCAATGAAACTATTTAATGAAGCTAGCTACGATCGTGATTAAATATTCAAATATTCACATTTTATTCATACGCGTACTTATATCCGTATGAATATATTTGTCTTCTATAATTAATTAATCAATTATTAACATTACACAGCATTATTCATGCTGATAAAAATCGCGATGTGCAAGAAGATCTATCCTGAACTAGTAAATAAAACACACAGAAAGAAAATACGTACTACCACCCACGGGTATAATAAATACCCGCGGTCACTTTGTTCGTAAAAAATTCTACGTGATACAACTAGTCGCCCATGTCGATTTGGATCTTTCGTCCCACGACATGATTGAGCGACTGGAGGGACAAAAAAAGCATGCGACTCACAGTTACACACGAAGAACGATGTCGACCATGTTGACGTACTTCAGAAGAAACCATCGTGAAGGCTGTCATCCTGGAAGAATTATCAAACCTTACGGTAAAAGTACAGGTTGTGTAATATCTGTAACAAAAGATGGAACAGTATTATATATACAGTTTATTGTTGAAGACAATATTTTATACTTTATAATTATTACGTAATAGACAAATATAATAAATACAATAATACGTCGCGGACAACGGAAATTGACTGTCGTGGCAAGTCGTAAACAAGTCGATCGTATCGAATCAACAAATTTCCGAATGTTATAAAATATGTATCTCTACATTGAACATTAAAGAATACTCTGGATGCAATTAGAACTGATTTTACTGTGATTATACTGTGCGTTGCCGAATTAATTATTATCCATTCACCAAAGACAGTGACTTAGAATACGAAAGAAAATGTAGTATTTTCTACTATTGTCAAATATGTATATGAATATTTCATAATACGATCGATTTGTAACAATTATCTGTCAAATCGAATGTCCGCCATTATAGGTTCAAATGCTTCGCGTATTATATGACTTCGTTCTAATAAAACATGGCACGCTTCCACTGACAGTTAAACAAAGCTACGCAATATGAAAAAAACCCGATGCGCAGAGCCTGTTCAAACCTGTCTGTGATAAAATAATACTTTCTCGAATGTAGTGAAACCTATCGAAAAAGTCGAAATAACAATTTGTCATAGTCGATTTACGAGTAACAAAGCAAAATGAAAATGTAATTTGAATTTCTTACTCAAATGAAACAAAAGCCAGAAAATCTATGGTCAAATTAATGTTAAACAATTTATTCAATTTCCTTGAAATAAAAAAAGGAATTTCTCTAATCTTGCCTTTTTCATCTTGGTATTCTTAATAAACCGTGAATTTAGAACTCGTTATATTACATATTAATTACGTCAATATTACGAAATATGAGTATTTTCGATGAAATAATCAACACCTGTCGCGGAGTGACACTAAACGCGTTTAATCGTTTCCACTTTCGACACTAGACTGCCCCCCCCCCGGCTGCACCATTGTTTACTTTAATTTCAGTTGGTTAGGAGTGGGGAGGGGAAGCCCTCTGGCAGGTCGAACGTATATATACATATATTTGGGCGACAAGAGTCGTTATATTCCTGGAAAGGATATATTTTCGATAGTGAGGTTATTATGTTTCAAATAAAGAAATAATACGTTAAACTGATTGTGAAACGCGAAGATGCGCGTAGAAAATAAACACGTAAGTAAAGTAAGCGTAAGCTAATATAATCCACATGAACAAAATTTATGAATTCGAAACCTGGATATCTGCGTTTAGAAATTTAGTATGCGTGTCATAATGTCTATTGTCCATTAAGTAAGCGCTCTAATTGTAATAGTCTTTGTCCACTCTGTTCGTATTCGACAACTATGCTAGTTAATTTTTTAGTCTATTTGATGCAACGTTTGAGTAGCAGATAAATTCCTGTCACAATTTCTGATACTGTTTATATAAATTGCAACCAATACTTTCGGAAGTTCATATACACATACAGAAATAGGCAATTGTTACCAAGTTCACAGTCGATGACTTTCCTGTTATAATTATCTACTTAGAATTCATTAATTCTTATGGTTTTTAGAGGTCAGAACTGTATTCATATTCCCATAATGCTAATTTCCATAGTAATTCCATAGTGAGCATAAGTTAGTCTACAACTAATCTATTTACTTGTTTAACGCTATAGACTATAGACAATGTGAAATGTAATATAGAATGCGTGTTCTCTCCTCTGTGATGTACGTATGTATATGTATACCTGCATTTTCAACCCGAGTTAACTGTAGATGTTTTTGCTATCTTCTTCTATCCGAGAAGATGTAGCTGTATTGGCAGTAAGACGCTTCGATCACTGCGATTGGTCCATTTGAGGAATAAAGTTCCATCACATGAGTATATCAACGAATTCTGTATGGTTGTGTGAGTAAGCAAAAGGAAGAAGGGAATAAGGAAAAAAGCTTAGGAGGATCAGTTAGTTCTCGACAGTCCGCTTATTTAGATCGTTTTTCGTTGTGCATAAATTTGTGATAAAAGTTCTTTATTTCGCTTCGTAACGGATATAATTAAGAAAACGCGGGAAAATGCTGTGGAAGAGTGCCAGTTTGATGATCAGGTCGTTGGAAATGTTGCAAGAAACGGAACACGAATTGATGCAAGAAAATGGACAACGCCGCTTAAATGCTTGAGAAATCCATTCGTGGTGAAAAGCAACGCGTGAAAGATGCTGAAATTGTTTCTTGACCGTCTTCCACGAGATTGTTACGAGGTGGAATTAATGCCGATGCTCGAAACAGTCGGTCGTTTGATCGGATTGCGATTGATTTTCTGGAACAACTCGCGGATATGCATTCGCCTCGTTCAATGATTCAAAAGTAACGAGAAGCGCGTGCGCAAAACATGACGGTTACGTTACGTTACGTTAAAATGCAGATTCTCGAAGCCACAGGCTTCTATACATACATATAGAAGCGGAGTTGCATTCGATCACTTTTTTTTTTTTTCTTTTTCGAAGTTACGCGTACAGAGAAATAAAGGTTCGATCTATTGGCGAAGTGATAACGTTGCAACTTTGTAGGCAAATACAGAAATCTCAATGTTATACGAACGCGCAAGCCTTTAGAAAAAATAAGAAAAGTCTTTCGATCGCGTGAACGCCAACGGGCAAAATTTATTTAAACCTTGGATGTTTTATCAAGCCACGAATACCGCAAAAAAAAGGCACGCTATACTGCTTCCTCGATGAGGGAAAACACGTTGTTAAAGAAACGATGTACATGGCAACAAATAAACGTGCCGAAAACACACTGAGGCGCATCGCAAGCTCTTTTGATGGATTGCCACGCAAGATTGATCTATTCCATCTACGGAAGGTCCGACAAAATAAATGGAAAAGAAGTTAGAAGATTTAAATGAAAAACTTTCGAGGATAGCAACAAAATCGATTCATCAGGCAGTTTCTATTTGGTGCTAGAAATCATTTCGAACACCTAACCTAATTTTTAAGATTCGAGCAACTTTAAGGAAAAGCGATACAAATGAGAAAATAAAATTACATTGTGACGGTAAAGTTCGTGCGTTTTCGGATGTTAGTGTTAATACAAGCTGAAATTTTTGAAGATTCAAAATTGGCAAAAGTAATAGGAAAGTATAGCAATGAAATTAACAATAAAATTATCTCGCAATCATCCTTCCGAAGAGATAATATAATACATTACGCATATTTGGATTAAAATATTTATAGGTACACGCGTAGTCAATGAGTGCTTAAAAATTCGTAAGAATATCCTTCAAAAGGATTAAATACGGATGTAACGTATCGCGCTTTTATCTCGTTTGTGGAAAAAATGTATTTATCCCATTTTTCTTTAACATTATCTCTCATTTATAAGGGAAATCTGGCCCATCGGTTCCTCATTTTCTCATTCACGTTCTATAAAGTATGAAAGTTCCCAAGTCGAAAATTATGTACACTACGTTGAGAAAAAGATAAGTTGAAAAGTGCTGTCGATAGTCAGGGGTAAACGAAGGAGAAAGAGGGTACTGTATGGCTGCATGGTCTTTTGATGGATCGTCTGGTGCGATTTGCGATCCAGTCGATCGGACCAAGAGCGGAAAGGGCCGCCAAGGCTAAGTGTAAGAGAGAAGGGTGGGGCTGAAGGAAGATTATAGAAAGAGGAGAGGGCGTATACTTTGAAACGAACGTCTGTCTCCGGGTGGTGGGTTGGGGTGGGGTGGGGGGTTACAGGTGGTTGTTCCTGGAAGAAAGAAAGAAAGAAAGAGAGAGAGAGAAAGGAACGCGTCGAAGAAGGTAGCTGAATGAAAACGGTGCGACGAAAAAAGCGGCTGGAGAAAACCGCGTAAGTAATGCACGCAATTACATTACCGACAGAGCTTCGTCGAACCTAACTCGAACAACGAAGTACAAAATGCACGCGTCAACTCGTGGAACGTTTTATCCCTTTCACCGTTTATATCGTAAGCGAACGCTCGATATCGTTGTTCCACGGATGAATTTGCTCTCATACAAAACGAAAAGTAAATTACCGTGTAACGTGCAATGGACATGGAGTAGCGCGATACCAAGTATCTCTCGAACTACTGATTGCGGAACGATTCTCGAACAATCATCGGCCGATATTCGTGTCAAGCGTGCGCTGAACAACAGTCACACAGAATCTCCTCGGATCAATTGGACGATCAACGACTTATCAACGAGACGCGCAGAGTGGATTCGATTCGAACGAACGATAAATTATCGATCAGTTATTAGATTCGATCGATAATTATTAACGCGAACGTTCGATATTGAAATTTTGAAATTCCCTGTCGCAAGTAAGCTCGACAGATATAACACGCGTTAGATGGTGCTGCAAATTGTAAAATAAAGAGGGTTCGTCGTCATTGAAGATACTAGGAGCAATCTCTTTTGACAATTAATCGAATTAATCGAAATAGGTTGTAACGAAGACACGGGGAATTATACGATACGGACGAGCCGGTACGGTCGAACGAAATTAAAATCATCGCGGTCCGATGGGCCAAACGATATATAAACCGTGCTAGCACGAGGATCCCGAGGATGCCAGAATTTAACCGCGCGCGCCACCCCGTAGATGAGAGCAGCGTTCGATGGTAGGATGCAGAATGGGTGGGCAGAAGGGGATGAGGCGAGGTTTTGCAAGCTCGTGGCGCCACTTGCGTGGCCTCCCCAACGTTTGAAAGGGGTGAAGGGTCGTGGGGGCGGAGGGTTGGTTGCAAGCCTCGATTCTAGGCTTCAGTCAGTCGTGCGAGGAGCGGGACTCGCTAGGGTGGAAGGCTCGTTGCGACCGTTCTGCTCACCCTTGCCTCGGGACAGACTCCACCTGTTTATCATTCCGTCGTGTAAACCAACAATAGACGCACCGTGTGAGACGCGAAACGTGGGCAGAAATGTTGCCGACGTCGATCAAGAGAAAGAATCGCGGGCCGATCGAACGATACACGAGATAATCGTCGTTGAAAAGGGGTGGATGGAGTGCCTAACAGCCTAACCAGTGATTTCGGCGTGATAAGCAGCTTAATTGATCAGGTGCGATATATATCGAGAGCACTTAACTGTGATATGCGCTCTCTCCCCTCCTCCACCCCCTCCCTCCCTCCCTCCCTCTCTCTCTCTCCCTCCCTCTCTCTCTCTCTCTCTCTCCTCCGTGCTACACGTAATACACGTTATACTAACTAGCACGAATCCTTCTCTCCGTATCTGTCTGTCTCTCGTTGTTTCTCGCTCACGTTACTCTCGCTCGCTTCCTCTTTTCGTATCAGTAGTGGCCTCTTTCTGTGTCTTCCTGCAACAATTTTTGTCTCCCTTTCT
This sequence comes from Bombus cullumanus, assembly GCA_014737535.1. Taxonomy (NCBI): domain Eukaryota; kingdom Metazoa; phylum Arthropoda; class Insecta; order Hymenoptera; family Apidae; genus Bombus; species Bombus cullumanus. The sequence continues at coordinate 63,244 of JACXIX010000055.1, read as the reverse complement.
CTACATCTTCGTCCTTCTCGTTTTATCCGTCGTTCGATCTTCTTCTCTGTCTGTCCTAGCTATCTTGTCTCCTCTGTTTTGCGCCTCACCCTATTCTCTGACCTTCTCCGTGTTCCGTCCACTCGGCTGATTAACCGTGAAACAGGGTGATTAGGAACGCGACGGCACGCGCACATACGTAAACGCGCATACATTGTTACGGATGATAGTGGATGGAAGACGGGCTGCAACGTGACCTCGTGGCGAATGTTCTTATTTTCGTGCGCGAGTCGGTCGGTAAGAGCGCCCGACCAGCTTTGCCAGGCCGTTCTTCTCTTTCTTTTCCTCTTCTTTTTTTCGCTAACAGGACGACAGTTCTATCTACTATGTATACGGCTCGCTACTTCCATCGAGCGATCAAGCTCTTTCCCTTCTTTCTTGCGTTCTGAACGCGATACCCGCACTCTCGTCAATATTCGACCAGCAAGTTGTACTTTGTGCATCTTCCAGCGTAACGTTTTTTCAATCGAGAACTCGTCGTTCGTCTTAGTGCACCTGTTTTAAAACCTGTTGTCGTGGTCACGTTGTCTGTGAGCGAATGTCTGTGAACAGATGTTGGTGCATTTGGGAAAATCCGACAAAGTTCGCGACGTTCGCCTTGAAAGTTTTTCGAAAAACACGATTCGACCACGAGAATTATACGAGAGAATTTAAATTCGTACGAAAGTCGAGGGATTTACCTTGATCGAAGATCGAGGGAAAAAATTGTTCCCAGTCATGCAAGAATCGAATAAAACTGTTTCCTAGGCGCTTAAAGGCCATCGTGTACGTAACAAAAAGCTAAAAGTGAAGTTCAAGGTAAACGTTAATAAGGTTAACGTACGTATTCGTTCGGTACTCGAGGATAACGATACGCTTTGACACGGAAAATGTCTTCCGCCTTCGAGTACTCTTGCTTCTTACTTGTAAACTTTGTTAGATACACAGGCATACAAAGTTGATGTTGCATAAAAAATCATCGAAATCGTTGTCATCAAGAACAGGAGTTTGCTTACTTGGAGAAAATGTGTCTTACGAGACAAAAATACGTAAAATTTGCGTTATTCGTTTCGTAAGATATAACTTCAAAGTCCATAGAAAAATTAATCAACAGAAACAAAATAAATAGATGAAGAGGAATTAAATAAAAAAATAATAATAATAAAATGGTAATTTCTGATACTTAATAGAAATAGTGGTCGTAAATAAACGTAGAATCAGAATTTGCTTACGAGTGGGTGGAACAAACTAAAATAAGGCAAACGTTGGATAAAATTATTTTTCCTTTGGTAGGACGCGTTTCTAATCAACCCTACTCTGGATTTCTTCCATCTCGTAGTTTCATTTCCATCTTCTTCGGCCACCGTCCGAAATCCCTTCCTATCTCGATCGACGAACTTGGTAAACGAGATCCGAAAGCTCAGCACACGTCTTGCGGAATAGCGGAGTTTATGGTCTAGTCAGAGCGAGTAGGATCGATATTTAAGGAAAAAAGGAGCATACGCGTGAATTCCTGAATTTAATGCCAGCACAAGCGCAGATATATCGCTCTTTTCCTTTTTCTTTCCTCTTTTCTTTTTATTCCCTTTTTATTTCCTTTTTCTTTCCCCTTTTATTTTCACTACAATGCAGTAAAGGTATCCTTTATCCTCAAATTAAATTCTTTAAATATTCACAGCGTCCGTTTCAAAGATCGATTTCAAACATTTTTCTCATATTTTATTCATCGAGACATTCTCGGCCGCGTAAAAGCGTCGAGATTAGCCAATTACCGCACTTTTGCCATCTTTCGTCGAAATTATTTCGTCGAATGTTCAAATATTTGATCCAAAAATCTACCTACCTTGCAACTAATAGACTAATAAAATAGATCTAGACTAATAAAATCCACAGATTTCGTATACATGAAATTTTCCTTCAAACGTTTACTTAGACTTAGGTCGAAGATACGCATGAAAGCGACGAGCATTTTGTTGGAGTTGTAATTTTTCAAACGGATTTAGGAAAAGAAACACAGATCGCAGAGATATTTCCATACTATGATCGTAGTTCAACCGATTAATCGTTCGTTTCGTATTTTACGTAATGTAAAACAGACGTATTATTTAAAGTTATCCCGATCCCGTAGCGGTCACTACTTGCAGCGACTCAGTTGCTCACTTACTTTGTTGTCTGGATCGTCTTGATCGTCTTGATCGTCTTGATCGTCTTGATCGTCTTGATCGTCTTGATCGTCTTGATCGTCTTAACATTTTTCCACCCTTGAATCACCATCGAATAGAATCAGTATCGAATGGAATCAACATCGAATGGAATCAACATCGAATGGAATCAACATCGAATGGAATCAACATCGAATCGAATCAACATCGAATCGAATCAACATCGAATCGAATCAACATCGAATCGAATCAACATCGAATCGAATCAACAGGCCAAGCTCGACGGTTACGAATAGACGGAGTTAAAGCTCGATCTAAACGCGAAACCGGCGATACGCGCGTATTTCAAGCGCACCGATTAAATTTCAAACTCGGTCGGGCGTGGCGTAAAACATCGATTCGTGATTTGAAAAGCATTTTTTGTTTTCGCCTGTCTACCTCGTGTACGCTCGTCCGATGGATCGACCGAACATTCGAGCTCGAGGGTCGTTCGAACTCGATATCTCGTCAGCACGAGTACATCGCTGTCGATGTGCTAAATGATTTTAAAAAGAAGGAAACGCGCCATGTCTCGCGCAGCTGGTTCACGTGCACGAGTAATCGACACAAAAGAAGAGGAACGCAAGGCTCGCGCCTGCTGGAATTGCGAAATATCGACGAAAAAATACCCATCTTCGTTCTATGCTGGCTCTCTCTGCCTTGTCTCGAATAGTTGGACGAACAGGATCGATGCTTCCGCGTGTCAGTTGCTTTACCGCTGCAAACCAATCTGGCAGTGTTTTTCGTCGCGGATACGCTGTCCATTACATCAGACGTACGTCCACGTGTAGATAAACAGAATAGAATTCCATTTTAAATGGCTTCGTCGCTGAGAATAAAACTCGCCGCAACTTGCAGAAGAAAGCCAAAGGAGAAGGAAAAGTGATCTATGCAGAATATACATTTTATTAGGAATATAAGCGTCGAATCTCAAACTTTCGTTTTATCCGCTTCGTTTTATTTTCTCTACGTCTGAAAATTCCGTCTTCGACTTATTCGTGGAACACTACGAAAGTGGCAGTCGATGTTGATCGAAACTGATACGATTCTTACGATATACGATACGATACGATTAAAGATTAGAAGTTAATCAGAAAAAATACAAATTGCCAATTACAATGGAAACGCGTTAATCGCCTAAATATGGCTGAACTATCGTGGAATTCAGTCAACTCGCAGAGGAAACAGCGAGTATACAGAATGGTTACTCACAACAAAGTAAAAGTCGTGAGGAAGGATGATCGATGCCGATGAAGAACTAGATAAAGGAGAGAGATAGAAATACGAAATTCTAGAAACGCGAGTATCGACGAAGAAAGAAAACTGAAAAGTTGCAATTCACAGGAGAATGTATCCGCTGTGGTGTGACGGATGTCGAGATACACGGTGCAAAGCAACGCCAACGATATTATCCGCGTACACCCTTTGTTAAGCCAGCTGCGTCCATTTCGTACACATATGTATAACTTTGCACCCATATACGAGTACAGCTAGCTAGTACAAGGTTGCACGCCTAAAACGTGCTGCGCGTCGTAAGCTCTCTCGGTTTACTACACTGCGTTTTAACTATACACCGCTTTCCATCCCACACCTACCTATGCAGAAAGGTATGTATTTGTTACACAAACATTTTGTTGTATTTGTTGTATTGGACATACGCCGTCTACACGGCAACCTGGCCATTGCTGTTAAGTATCCTGCTCGAAGAATCTTTTAGCATCGACTTGCTCGCGATTCGCAATTATCCCAAGTATCCGTATATCGTAACGCGATTAATAATAATCCGCGATCGGTTATTTCGATACGAATAACTGGATCGATGTACCGTTTAAACGGTGCAAGCAAACGCAGAGAACGAACGTCTTAGCTTCTTTCCCCCAAAAAAATGTATTGCCATAACGTAACTTTTTAAGAGAAGATTCGAACAGCTAGATTCAAAGATTCGTGATCAGATGGAGGCATAGTGAAGGCAAGCGAACGGCGGCCTAGCGAATGAACGTTCCCTCGTGAAAACACGCTCGTGTCACGCTACGATATAAGAATCCTCGATGACTCGATTTCGATTCGAACCACCTGCTCTCCGTAGCTTTTAAAAGCGAACGTGCGGGAATAATGGCTTCCAAACGTAAAGCCGGGACGCGTCCAACTTTGAAATAAAGAGGCAAGAACTTTCAGCTGCCAATATTTTCGCGTAGCTGCGGCACATTTTAATAACCTAAACGCAAGATACTGGCAATGTCGTACAGACGAGTAAAGCCACCGACATTTTCCAGAGCGTACACGGGTGTTTCATTTGTGAACGATAAATTTCTCTGAACCAAACTGCGTCTATCTTTTTCCAGTTTTATTTTTTATCTTTGTTCGTTCTTTCCATCTTTCTCTCTTTCTTTCTTTGCGAATACTAATCAACATAATTGCTTCAAGAGGTCGCACGCGCAGAGAAACTCATATAAATTTGCTATTTACGCGCGTATTGTTTCCACATTGATCGTATTTGATTGACCATAAAAATCGTAGACGCGCTTTAGCGATGAAACGCACGGTATTGTCCGTTTTATTTTTCATTACATTCCGATAGTTGGATGACAAAAGCAAGTGCAAATCTTACATAGGCTAAAGTGAAATGCATATATCGTAGAAACAACGACTGCGAATAATCAAAGTCATAAAATGACATTTCTGTTTCTTTCTTCTTTATAAAGGAGTGGAGAGAGAGAGAGAGAGAGAGAGAGAGAGAGAGAAAGTTGAGGGAAAGGAAGAAATAGTTTATCCTACTCTAGTCGGTAGTAGTAGTAGTAGTAGTAGTAACCTGAATCACGAACAAACAGCACGATCCACTAATCTTTTTCTTCCTAAACAACAAGTAGTTGATTCGTTGGATATTCGTTCGTGAGTAACGATCGGAATATCACGGCTGCGTGAGAACTGTTTCTTCGTTAAAGATTACGACCTATGTTTCCATTGAGAAAATTGTAATTTTGGTTGCGTGCAAAGTCTTCCAAGCACGTTCGAAGAATCTTTAACTTTGGAAAAGTAAAATAACGGCGCACTTGAACGAGCAAGTAAATCAAAGTCCGTGCAAGTTGCACGTTCGACGTGTCTACTACACCGTGCCCCGTGTCACTCCGTAGTCACGAAGAAAATCGATCGAGATTTATCGCGCTCCACTTTGTTTCCCGGCTGTCACAAGAGAAGAACGTGAATAGCCAGCTTCCACGAAACTGCCGGGGGCTTCGCTTTCGTCAACTTTCGTCGACTTGACGGTATACATTGAACATTGTTCATCCTGTTTCATAGCCCCATCGAGTATTAATCCATTAACACTGCCCGCCTACATTAACTTTGGTTGCCAAGTATAATTGGCGCTATATATCGTAGTCCGTTTCATCCGTTCGCTGCACCAGGCAAGCAGAAATTTACTGCACCAATTAACGACTAAATTACCACGCTGATAATCTTATATCGTTCCACGAGCAAACGAGAGAAGATCGCTGCAGTTCGTTTAACAAAGTACGAATAATAAATATCGGTGGATCATACGGACGCGTACGTCTCGATTCGCTCGATAAATTAAAAATAACTCCTTGCGAACAGTATTCAAAGAAATTCTGTCTTCTTTCTTCTTTTTTCTTTTTCATTTTTTTCTTTTTTTTTTTTCTTGCAATTTCACGTATACTTTAACGTACATAGTAAAATATTTATCAGCTTGCCAAACCGAGTCACGAGACAATCTAATCAAAATTTCATCACCTCCTTCTACTTGCTTCCGATACTTATTTATTTCCCGAATCTTTAGTTTTATTAGAGAAAGTTTGAAATAATTGACTTTAAGAAAGTAGTAGTACGTTCTAAAGCCTATAATAGCAATACTATTAACCTTGATCGAAAGCGAATATACCTACAGGGTATGAGTAAAGGGAGGTTAAAAGAACGAACAGGCATATACTTAACATCGACCAGACAAAGACTCTGCAAATTAGATTGAAATTTGTTCGAATCAACTTTCCTGCTGCTGTTGAGGTCAATATCATATTCAAATTGGTACAGCTCGGTGATTTGTTGAACTCGGTTTCGCAGATCAAATCAGACAATAAGCGTAAAAGCTTTCCGAGGGTACGTGGTTCCCATATAGTCTCGGGGACTAAAAGAATTCTCGATACCTACTATCGAACGTAGTCGCTGTACCCACCACTTTGTAACATTTTTCTTTCATTTATTTATTCGTAACCGTTACAGACTCGACGCTATAGCTACAGCAAACAAAGAGCGTGTCTCTTCTTTTTCTTTCTTTCACGTCTCATGTTCCACGAGTCTTTCGTTAGATCACGTGGCTTAATCCAGTTACGATTCACCAATTTTTATTTCTCAATCTCGCTCATCTTTCAACAAGCGAAAACATTGTTAATCTTCCTAGGAGTAGCTTCGAGGCAATGTGCAAGCGAAAAATCACTTATGAAATATTTCAGCAATGGATAAATACGATCGAGCGTATTTGAATACTCTGTTCGTGTAACTTAGCGTAGTGGCGCATCGCGCACGCTATACACTCCTTATGATGTGTACTTTGTAAAATGAGAAAAACATTTCTTCGTCATATTCGTTCGCGTAGGTTCAACGCGTAATTTTCTTTTACTTTTTCATCGTGAGATTAATCTTGCACGCGTAGGTGGTGAGCGTAAAATGCCAGAGCCGAAATCAGAACGCAGCCCACGTTCTTTTCCACTTTTAACGCAACTTTTCACATTCCCAGCATAGTTTCGTTCCACTGTTTCCTTACACTGCCATGGCAACCATGACGAATACTACGAGTGCAATCACGACCATCTATCGACGAACCAAGTTTTGCATACCCCGCAAAGGCGACGCACCCCCAAGTATTTCTACACGTACACGTCATCAGCCGGTTTTATGACGTACGTTATTTTACGCGAGCCGCGTGCAGATGAAACGCTTAGGAAGCGAAGAACGTGCTTTGGAATAAAATACAAACCAGAGGCGTTACTATCCGTGCAATTGGATACACGAATACACTTGGAAAGTACGTTACGTACTTGGGACGTACCAAAGAATGAAAAATATCAGATTATGTTTTACTCGGCGGGTTCTCTTTTCGTATACTTACGATGTTTCATGCGATTTCAACAATGGTGATACGAACTACGGTTTAGTTGGAACATACTCCGTCAGAGGTAATCGTTACTAACACCGATAAAAACTGCTTAGCACAGTAATTACTAATATTCGTTGTATATTTTATCATGTTTCGCTGAAACTTTCCTAACTTTACTAACTTTGTTAGATATTAAAATCGGCAAGCAATTAATTATTATCTTCATTCTTCAGATAATTCGTTGATTCGTATAAATAAATCGAAACTCAAAATCAAACCATTTGATATATTTGTATTCCGAGATGATATCGAATATCTGATTTATTTAGATATAAATATTAGCAAACAGGTAATCTTTTCCCTGTCAACGTAAAAATTCCAGCTTTCGGAATATTTGAAAATAACTGCCTTATATTGCAGTAGCGTAGTATTGCGATAAGTTTCAGAATACGAATAGAATACGAATAGAATACATTGTGGCTAACGAATGGACTGGTTTCATGCTTTCGCAGAATTAAAGAAGAAACGCGGTATTATTACGATACAGGCACTCCCTTTGCTCTTGGTTTCGCGCTCGCACACGCGCTAGCGTTATCCGTTTGAATTTATCCGTTTTGTTCGGCGCATATATAATATAATATTCCATACTCGAGACAGGTGCGTTGTTCTCAGGTAGTTGGGTGCAACGAATTAAGCGTAAATCGATCGTTGTCCGTCTACGTCTCTCATCTTCTATTCCTCATTTATTAAACCATCTACCTAAATATCGAGGAAAGCATAAATAAATAAATAAATGGAAGAAATCAATTTTCATAATACGATACAATTGAAGAGAAAATTTGTATTTAAATATAATTAAAGAGAATTATCTATATGCATATACGCGTGTTTCATCGTCATGCTGTGCACAACTTGCTTTACCAACACCGTTATGGCGGCGCCATAATCCTCTGCTTCGATCCGACCAACCGAAATGTTCATTCAATCGGAGCAACTTAATCCGAAACTCGCACGAGCGTTAGATTTCACGTAAAATCGGAATAGGCAATTACGGAGTAGCTCTGCCAAGTTACGGACGTACGTGACGTTACAAGGTTACACAGCTGCATCCACAAATACCCATTGGTGTGCTTACAACGCTGCACGTCATTTTCCCAACATAATTCAACACTTACACTTAAAGACTTACTTAAAATTGTCATCAGAATCAGAATTCTAAACCATCTTCTATTTAATATTTAAAGATCAGCGCGTTTCTAGAAAACAGTAGGTGTAACTTTGTAAAAATGTCAATTTGTCACAGAATTTACATACCAATTGATTAGGTCGAAGCATATTGAATTTCATTTCATTCGTCAAAGCGACAGTTGCTTAGAACGCGTAATCCTTGGTCCGTTAGAAGAGAAGACGGATAAACCTTCGGTGTAAACAACGTTTGCTAGATTAATCAGACTCGACCACGTGCTTAAAGTATTTAGCCTGCAGAGAATGGTCGAGAGGCTATGCGTGAGATCAGCTCGAACGATTTCAAATAATACATTTCAAATAATACATCTCTGGATCGATCGACGTCGTGTGCCCTGTTCGTCGCATAACTTGAACCAACCGCGCGAAGGAACGTTAATTACCAGGGCAACGTTAATTTAGCCGCAGTGGCGATGCGCGGTCATCGTGACGATAATAATTACGATAACGATAGAAATGGTAATTACGTTATCCGTTCGATGAAATCGCTTCCCTCGTTCGTTTTCGTTCAACTCTGTGCCCGTTTAAAGGCGGCTACCAACTACCAGGCTCCACGCCTACCTTCGCGCCACGCGATACAGCCAATTTCGACAGATCTCGATCGACGACCGAGGCATCGCACGATCGAGTTGCTCGTGATCACCATCGAGCCACGTTCGTTGTCCAATTTCGTCTATCGCTTCGTAACGAGGGACGAGGAAGCGGCACAGGCCACGTTAAACCTACAGGCTACGTACGTATGTACGTGTATCGAATATACGTTATGTGGATACACCGGCGTATATTCGACAACCTCCTCCTACGTTCTAGGTTCTCCGGTATATATACCTCTATATGCGAATTGTGCATGCGTGCGAGCAAGTACGTATTAGACGTCGTATTACTCTGTCATCGATACTAAGACTATGTTTCAAGGGTAACGCGCAGCCAACCACACCGGAGGGTTGCTCCCGTGGCTTCGAACGCGTAAAATAGACGTAGAATAAGTAGAAAGCCGATTTATGCAGCAGGTTTTTATCGTTTTTATCGTTTTTATCGTTTTTATCGTTTTCATCATTTTTATCGTACAGGTAAATACGTCGTATAAAAATTTACCAATATCAGCACAAAATGTACAAAATCTCACGATTCGACGTTTGAAACGCTACCTATCTTCCGAGCAGCACGTAGCGTCTAACGACGCATTGACGAACGACCGAGCTGAACGTAATATTCAGGACTAGAGCTAGTGGTCAGACAACCACTTACAACAGGTAAATTAAACGGTGAGCGCGCGATCGTACGCTGGTAATCCCAAATGAAACGGTGAACTGAACCAACTATCAGGTAAAAAGATGGCAAGATTCGACGAGATTGATGAGAAATGGCGAGATTTACCTGTGTAAAGATGGTACATCAATGGTGGTACAAAATCAACCGATTATCATTGACGAATAATGTAATTAGCTGATTACATATCTGTTTTAATCATTCGCGTAATTTTACTTTACAATTACTCGCGTAATCCTTAGTAAGATTGCTTAGTGCTGTGACTGCCGGATTCAGTAGCATTAAAATATTCATAGCTATATTAAAATATTCATAATAAAAGATCCAATTGTTTCGTAATTAACTATCAATCGAGCGATCGATCCTTTTCTTACTCGTTAACCAACGATTATTAAACGACGAGTTAATTAGTAACCTGATTTTACGTTAATCATCGTACATTAATCGATCATTGATCAGATTACGTTTTGCCAAACTCTGTTACGTATACACGCTCGTAGGCTAACGATTTAAGAACAATAAAATTACGAACATCAGATATGCGCGTATACTCGCGGGAAAGATGTTAAGGTTCGTTTAATCAAAGACATTAATTTAAAACTGGTTTGATTAAAAGGATCACGTAACACTCAATTAAATCGTGTATCCGATGCTATACGATCGTTGTACGTTGTTTTTAACGATCGACCCGACCCGTTCTACTCCGAGTAGCTGGAATACCAACAATTGGTCGCACAGTGAAGCACGTTAAATAATTAAATGCGACACGGAGCTGTCGTTTCGCTAGTTCAAAAGTATTCAGACGATCTACGAACGAAACACGAATCAACTTACAAATGGAGCTAATACATTTAAAAATCCTCGTCATTCTCTTGTACTCGTTTCACCAATCTCGTAAATCGTTAACATCTAAAATCGCGAGAAAATTTTATCTGATAAAAATATTTGATTTCGAAAAACTAACCAATTAACTAAAACGTATCCCGTGTTCCACTCTTTCGAAGCTGATAAAAAGAAAATTTACCACTAAATTAACATACATTTCACCCTTGTTCTGATATGTCTCGCATGTTCTGACATGTAATTAAATTTACTGATTCGAGCTTGTTACGAACTTACCTTTACGACCCACTAATAAACTACGAAACCATAAAGAAATCACAACAATTAAGAGGCACGCGATCGCGGCGGAAACGAACACGCCGAAATACGAATTCTACGTATGCTACTAAGGTTTATCCGCATAGAAATAGCGCATAGAATATGTCGATGAAGACGAGTTCACGCAATACGTGGTAATACAAAAAGTATTCGCATCATGCCGTAATGTGCTGCACAAAACCGCGCATACATTCGCGTATATTGATATAGATATATTTCCCCTTTAATAACGACGATGCCATTAATCACGATCACGATGCTTCGTGAAACGGATACATTCTCATCTTTCTCGAGAAATAACGTTCATCACGGCCGAATCAAATTTAGTAGAACGTCGAAAGAGATAATAAAGGTTTTATTTCTCTTTTTTTTTTTTTTCTTCACTCGGTTTAATTTAACAGCTACCGAATCGATTATTCGTGAGATTTTATTACTCGACGCGGTCGATCGTAACGAGCGTTACATTTTCGCGTTACACTCGAAGAAACGAACAAATCGGCGACAAATCGAACGAACGTAAAATAACACGTATCATCCGACAACGACAACGTTTTACGATACTTGAGAATAAGTTTTCCCTCGCCAATGGAAAATATCTTTGCACGCGTCTATCCGGTTTCCTCGAGCTTATCAGATGGAGCACGCGCTACGAGACTATCCGCCCGCGAATAACGCCGCCGTGAATGCACACCTGCGGGACAAACGGCGATTTATATTTATAAACCGTAATACCGAGGCATTTATATTTCAACACGGTGCTCCACAGGTACATGTACTTGGCAAGTCGTATACCGAAACGGACCGAATAAATGGATATCTTTACCGAATAAAAAAAGATATCCAACGTTGCGCGTGCCTTGTAAAACAGTAAATACGTGTCTTGTCGTACAGCAAAATATAGAAAAGGAAAGTCGAACAATTTTAAGGATGAAGAAAAAAATAACTTTATACGGTGGATCGAAGCGGTAAACTACGATATTTCAAAAATAAAATTTTCCAAAATCTTGCTGAATCCGTGAATTTTTTAACGTTCTACTCTTTTTAATCTTTAGGACTTTTACCATCTTTTTCAATTCAAAAATACGGAAAACACCGATAACAATTGCAGATTTACTTCATAAACTTTATAGTCTGGTATTTATTTTAATCATAAAAAGATACAAAAAGTTTGACAGACATTTCCTCGGTACAGTTATTTAACATTTATCAGTGAAAATTTTTTGCGCGAGAAGAAAGTCGCGAGCAATTGCGAACGATCGCTACGTTTATAAAACAGCTAAAATCAACTTCGTTTTGATCGTTTACCGACGATTAATCTCGACGGAATTGCCACTTCACTTAGCTGGTGTCCGCGGGGGGAAAGAGAGTTGGCCGCGTTCAAATATTCTTGTCGAGCGAAATACCGTGCTGAAAACCGCGAGTATAATTAATGCGTACCTACGCGAAAATACAGCCAGGCAGACGAGGATACGCGCAAAGACCAACTTGAAATTTTCATCCACAGAAATTTTTTTCTTCTTTCCTTCTCCTGCTCCCTATTATGAGCAGAACCGTGAATATTTTTGCTCTTATCCGACGGTCGAGAAGGAATATATAGAAGAAGTGTATATACGTGTTAAACTTTATCCGTATTCTTGTCATTCTCATCTTACGTGTGTCAAGTCTCAACTAGGAAGGAAATTATAATAGTTAGCCGGGAATAAGAAAGAAAGTACCCGTCTATTTTACACGGTTTTTCACGAAATGACAGTTTACTTGGTTGTTCTTTCCTTCCCGTTCTACGCTGTTGTTATTTCACTCCGTTAGGAATTAATACAAAACTCGATTAAACTACCCTCTTGTTGCGCCATTCAATTAATTCGACGTCGGCAAAACAGTTGTCGGATAATTACTAACGAGATTTGAATGATTTCGCTCGAGTTCAATTCAACGCGCCCCTTGCCTACTCCTCCTCTTCTTTCTGTACTCTCTCTCCCCCCCCCCTCACGCTTGTCTTTGACCTTGATCGAAGATCAGATTAATTTTGCTATTCCCTCTCTCTCTTGAGATAGCCTTAATCTCGTTTATACATGCTTTCCTACGTCGCCGATTTCGTTGCGAATCGTAAGTTGGGCGTAAAAAAAATATTTCTTGAAAAGGCGAAAAGACCGAGTTTGAAGCGTCAGAGTATGGGCAACTGGTGATCGGTCGATACGGATGACCGGCAGATAACGAACCAATATGAGTCGCTATCGATCAACTTGGAAAGAATTACGGAAGTGAAAAGAGCGTCGGAAACATTAGGAATACAACACAACAGTCGTGTTTTCACACAATCGTGTGCGAAACGATTTCATACTAGAAAAGTGAAAATTCGTATGCTCGAGTGTCGGCGACGAGCGAGGAACGATTCGGAGACTGCGTGTGGAAATTTGGTTGCACGTGGCAAGATTGTCGCCTGCCGCCTAGTACGAATCTGGTACGATCGAGGAGCGAGAGAGTCGTGCGAAAATTGAAATGACTTTGCTATCGTATTATCGTTATTCCTACAGCACAAATGCTTATAGTTCCGCGTCCCTAGCTCTCGTTAAAGCGGTTTAGAGCTAACGATGGAAAAATTGGCTGGAAAAATTAGTTGAAAAAGTTAGTAGAAAAGCTCGAAACTCTTGTGCGATTTGCTTGAGACGACGCTGGATTTACCTGGTACGTTCACCTGGAAACAAGGAAGTTCGACGAGTCGGCCTGTCTCTCGTCTTTCTCGAACGAGAAACGCAACAGCAGAAGGGAGCTCGCTAATTGGCGAAATCGTCCGTTAATTAAATATTCCTTGGCTAGGTAGCTTCGCCAGTTTAACGCGCGATCCTGGCTGCACTATTTTAACTTTATGCGCGATTTTAGCACCATGCTCGAACGCTCTTACGTCAACGCACGACCCATGCCAACCGTCGAGCTTAAGCACGAAACCAGGTCGTCTTTCAATTAGCGAAAGCGCAAAATGTCGCACTAGCGAGAAAATTCGCTAAACGAGAGTTTACGGGTCGCGGGCTGGCGGAACGGCGTAAGCACGGTTGCGTGCACCTCGTGTGCTCCTCGAGAAGAGTATAGCAGCGTGCGTGTAAAATGCCTGTACATCAGGACCGACTAATCCAGAGTTCGCGTGGTCCCAATTATTCCACAGATATTTCCCCTTTCAATTAGATTTTTGTGCTATTCGGTCGTTCGAATCGTCCATTCGTTTTACCATTCGTTTTCAAACAAAGTTCCATCATTTGGTCTTATGTACATCAAATTCACCTATCTCTAGAATATCAAGCTTGCAAGAATAAGATGTAACAGCGAATTTCTGTCCCATTTGAACGCCGTCTAAACACTAAACGCGTCAATTATATTAAAAATTCCTTAAAAAGTACTCTTTACGTATTCGTCGTTTGATAGTATTCGAATCGCATATCGCATGTTTCTTCGCCGAATATTTTTTCACATAGTTTTAAAACGAATTATTCTCTCAGTTGGAACAACAAGTAGAAGAACGAAAAGAATAAAGTATTATAAAATTAATTAATCTTCTGTATAAAATTGGGAAACAGTGGCGCAAAATATCAAATATATAGAAGTTTGTTAAAATACGAGATCAAGTATCGTATGGTTGCAACAGCAGTAGACACAGTGAAAATCCACTTTAACGTTTCTTTATCCAAGCATCGATAATCCGTTTTGTCCATTGCGTGTATCCACGCGCGTATGCTCGTTGAAACACCATACGTATATTCCATTCACAGCTGTAAATACACGAACGGTGTAATAACGTTATCTGCCTGCAACAGTCAATCTCGAAGCCTCGCCAATGGGACGAATACTTTCGGTACTCGATGCAGGTGTATTGTTTTCAAGTAGTTTTGCGTAACAGATCGAACGAAACTACCGGACGTCCTACGTTATCCTACTTTGTGCTTCTAATTCGTACAGTCTCTATAGAACGTTTACGCGACTAGTTGACGGCGGAAATAATTGAAAAGTGTAAAGGAAAAATGAAAGATATTCACGGTGGTAAGGATCAAATCGTGGGCTGATAGCTTGCTCGTGGTATCGTGTCCGTGTTTGATCCTCGTCTTGTCCGGTCCGGTCCCCGTGTCATACTATTAAAATCCGTCGAAAGATCGTCAGCCTATAAAAACATAGACAAGATATGAAACAAACGATTCGATATCACGGAACATGTCTATTCTATTACGGTCATTCTATTACGGTTCCGCTGAACGAAATAACGAGACAGAGTTTTATTCCGGTGAAAAGAGCATTGATTTGGCGAGTCGTAATACGAATCGAAACACGATCAATCGAGAATTTATTCAACTTTTGCGAAAGGCGAAGAGACGAAGAGGCGAAGAGGCGAAGAGGCAAAGAGCCGAAGAGGCGAAGAGGCGAAGAGGCAAAGAGCCGAAGAGGCGAAGAGGCGAAGAGGCGTAGAGGCAAAGAGCCGAAGAGGCGAAGAGGCGTAGAGGCGAAGAGACGAAGAGGCAAAGTAAAGAGAAAGAGAGGGGCAGGACTCTTTGCCATCATTGTTCCAGGTGGTTCCTTTCATCGTGCTCGTTGGCAGGCTCTAATGGCAGTAGTAATTAACCGTTTGATTTAGCGTAAACGAGAGAAAAAGCTGTGGGCGGATAAAAGGGGCAAATGTATTTACCGGTGTAAAAGCCGGTTCAGGTTAAAACGATCATTGGGATCGAGTCTGTTGCGACGAATCGCGATCTCTTGAAAATTAATCTCGCGGCTCAAAGGAACGTCAAAATTAATTAATCACGGCAAAAGTGACCGCGCCTGAAAAATAGAAAATACCAACCGGAAAAGACATCCGCCATGAGCGAGCAGCTTTTCACGAGTCCGTTGAAAAAGTCATCGAGACGTGCCTGTCCGCTCTGGTCGATCTTGATAAACAAGTATCGCTACTCTTTATAACAAGTATCGCATCGTGAATGCAAAATTTGATAGACGGAGGAAAAGCGAGAACTTACGTATTTGCTGTGACGTGTATGGATAAATCTGTTTCATCCCTCTCGGTCTGTTGCAGATCCAATATACCCAATACCGTACAAATAGTGAAAACAGAGTGGAAAAGTTAAACTCAAAGTTAAACAGAGCGGAAAGTTTCGAAACTTATCCAAATCGATTAACCGCGAAGATGATCTTACGGAATATTAAAGGGAACATGGTTAACCCAAATGCACAGTACATTAGGTAAACCCAATTTTTACACGGTGTACGGAGAGAGTGTTTACCGTTGGACCGCGCTCGCCGACAAAATTACTTACGTTGTGCCGAATTCGCCAAATAGATTCGCCAAACTTCACACTCACCATATAACACACCAAGATAACACGAAAATATATAAAAATAGAAAAGTCGAAACGGGTAAAAGTTTTTCTAAATTTAATCAGCTCGAAGTTAACTAAAACGCTTCTCGTGAAAGATTCAACGACTCGTTCGACCACTACGTCAACGGATAACGCCTTTCAAGACGGTTAAGGAAAATATTTTTCACAGTGTGACGGAAATTCAATTGGCCGGCCGAAAGCGGCCAATCAATGATGAATAAATAACAGTATTTCGTATTTATTGCGTGCACACACCACTTTCACAAGTACGAAGCCATCGCTGTTTCGTTAGAAACGTTCAACGATTATTAATTAGAGCATTCGAAGAATCCGTACGTTCGATATCGCCTTAAAAATCACAGCGACTACGTACGTACTTAAAATTTAATCGTTCTCACGTCGTTCCATTTTCAGCAGAGTAAACACGTAGTAGTTTATTATTTCATCTGGCGTCTCTTTCCAACAACTTTTACTTTCTAATGGACGTGTTCTCCTGTATAAACAAAAGCCTCCAACCGATTAATCGTTTCCCCGATAGTCTAAGGCAATTATCGCGTTTTATACGAATCAAACGGGCTTTCAAACGACTAAACAAATCGACGAAAACAAACGTCTAACGTTTGATCTCGAAACTATTCCGCAAAATATCATCACCAGAATTATCAGCGCGATACCCAAAACATTTTACCGTAACTTGTAACGATTTACACAGAGGCGAAACGAGCGAGTGAGCTGGTGGAAATGAAAAAAAAAAAAAAAAAAGAAGAAAGAAAAATTATAAACTGTTGCAAACTTGTAACCACGATGCGGTCGTAACTAGCCTTTGAATATCCTTATTTAATCGCATACGGACAACTTGTTCGATTAAATGACAAAAAGGTGTCTAATCCGATGGAACGATGAATCGCGACAACAATATGTGACTGCAGCCGGAACAACGATGCGATAAAACAAACGAATAATAACGAAAGCAAGCAAAATATCACGTCCGTTGCCGGACTTTCGTGTATGCGATTCTCTGCCAAACAGTTATAAATGCGTTTTAAATGCACGTGTTTTTGAATGTGAACAAAACGACCGCTTGCAAGTAGCAGGTAGCTGCCTCTCGTTTAACCCATTCGATATATTTTCATCCCATCACAGAATTTTTAAGAGGCTTAAAAGAATGAGCCCGACCAGACGACAACGAGGGAATATAAAAATATAACATATTTTGCAATTGCAGAAAAAGTTTTTAAAAATTTGTATTTAAAAGAGATGCGAGAAAAAGAAAAAAGAAACGCCGCACAACAAATTGTGAAATTTATTCGCTAGAAATTCCATTATTTCTGGACTTTAAGCGTCGCCTTTAAAAATACCGATTACCTAAAACGGGCTAATCAACGTTAACCACGGACACACTGGACCACTGGACACATACAAAATGGTGGAAACCACGAAAGGAGAAATTGGAAAAGAAATTGGCACGTTCGGAAAAAGTGTAAATCGTGAATCTAACGTTTTGCTGTATCTTTAGCGGACGGCATGAAACTGAAACGGCTAATAAATTGCGCGCGAGGGCAGACTAACGACCGCCGTTAGAATTTCAATCGATGGAAGTAGAAAACTCAATGAAGCTACCAAGGAACAACGGAAAACTATTACCGCGATGGTAGAATAAGTTACTACTACAGAGCGTTCAAGCTTTTTGCGCCGCTTTTAACCGGTATTACGTTATTCCGAAGAAGCAACACGATGCGTAATTCCCGGGCATAAGGCAACTTGACAATTCCAAAGGAATAATCCGCGCACCTATAAACCTTTATTTCCCACTTTTTACCATCCACATTTACGACAGATAAAGAGGAGCTTCGACGAGATAATGGTTTTATGGGGACGAGCTTGCGATATTTCATCGAGGCTGCTAAATACCGGGACATTCTGCTCGATTTTAGAACGAAAATTTATTCTATTCTACACATCGTTATTATACATTGGCGTATATCGGTCGCTAGCGTGAACGTTTAATTTTTAAAACGCGCGACATTTAAATTCAATTCATTCTTGTCGATCTTAACTTGTGCATCTTTCTTCTTTCTTTTCCTCTTTCTTTTCTCTTTTTTTTCTCTTTGTTTCTTTTTTTCTTTTTTTTTCTTTGCCGCATTTTCATGCATGCAAATTGCCAGGATCGACGAATCATATCCCGATTGTATCGTTTGGCGATCGGGACACGAGCGGATTGAAGAAACGTCGAACGGACGGAAGAAAAATCGCGCGACGAATGTTTTAGAAATTCCGACAAACATTATTTAATCGTGTTGGAAAAGTGCACACTTTACGGTATTCCGTTTGCGAGAGATTCCGTCAGCCGTGCCTTACTCGTGCATTATCCTCTTGCGGGGCAAAACGTAACTCGTTCTTCCGCGTAAAAATAATCTTGTTACGTGTAAAGATCCTAAGCAGGTTATATTACAACGACCTGAATATTTGATTAATATGACGCTTAAAGTGGCAGCGATTTCTCTTAATATTTCAAGCAACGCTACTGCGAAGTTAAAAATACCAAATTTGATCGAAGATACATGGCAATATTTTAACGTTCGATAATGATTTGTTCCCGCTAAATGACATTAAAATCGGAAAATCATCAAAAATATACCAAACTTTCATTATTATTCGAAACGAACGGAGCAACATTCTCTCTGCTAATATCGATCAGAATCTTATTCAAGATGATGAGACTCGGTGAAGCGGAAAATGCAGCTGGAATCGTTTAACCTTGGTCGACACAGCAGGGCCATGTAAGAACAAACAATTTGCGCAAACAATTTCCGATAGCCGCATGTACACGGCCAATTTGTCGCGTATCTTCAAACGACAAGTAGATGCGCGTTTCGGTTTCCGGTGTAAAAGCACGAAAAATTCCAAAATTCAAGCATGTGCCATAACGCGCGTGTGCACACACACAAAGCGTTTCGTCTTTGGATCCTCGTTTCTCGCGCGAATGTTTCATCCTAGCCTGGAAGCGAGGATATCGACGATGGTGTGTATGGCAGAGAGCAAACAGTCGAGTTAAGCTTGCTCTCCTTTTAGATAGAAACGAACATTTGCCATCTGCGAGGCATTATTCTCCGCGGACACGAGCGAAAAGATACGGAAGATTTAGCACGCGCCGAAGAATCGTTGGAAAAAGAGCAAAAGAAAACGAGATAAATTACGTACATAAATTACGATATAGCCATCTATAATACCGTAAAACCAAATTGAAAAGTTTTATTTTGCGTGTTTCTAAGATGAAGCCAAATTTTAATTCGAAATCAAATTCGCCTCTGTAAAGATATAATATACCTTCGATCGTGCAAATACAGAATCGAAGACGGGCAATGGTTTGTGGGAAGGTCGGAGAACGTACGATTGTAGCCGGAAAACTAGAAATGAGATACGATTCTAGGAAGCCACTGTTCGTAAACTACATCGAATACATTGAATTTTCTCTCTGTATAATCTCGCGAAACGAAAAACACGTCAAGAGATATTTTGTCTATTCGTAAGATTCGAAATTTTAACGGAGAGCTATTCGATCCAGCTACAGGATCCAGCGATAATTGCAAATGAACCGTCGCCAGCCCCGTTCCATTATGATCCAGGGTGACGCAAGTGTACAGTTGGTAGGCGGCGTCTGGCGAAAAATCTGTCGGAGGCAATTTTCAGCCAACGACCGTCGTTTCGAAGGATTGGGTGTTGGGAACTGGCCGGAAATCAATGGCGGAGACAAACGTCCGAAACGGCGAATTCGATTTTCGAGACACGGTCGTCGTCTGGCAACGTCTGCTGGTTAACCGTGTCGGCGAAACACGTTCGTAGACTGGCCGTACGTACGTGCACACAGCGATACCGATATAGCTAACGGAACGACTGACGGTGAACGAGCACGGCCGGAATTAGCGGAGGAGGTAATCAGATTTGCGAGAGAGCGATGGGCTTGGCGTTTCATCAGCGTTTACAACGTTTCTCTCTCTCTCTCTCTCCCTCTCTCCCTCTCTCTCTCTTCTTCTTCTTCCTTCTGCCATACAGCCACGCTCCTTCCTCCGTTGCTACACTCTATTTCCCCCAACATTCGCGTACAACGTACTTGTACATGCTTACGCGCGAGCACCAAGCACGACAATGACCACCTTTGCACCGTCGTCGCAGATTTTACACCCTAGCCTCGCCATATTGCCCGTTCGATCGAAGCCTGAGAGCCGAGCACACGGCATCGAGACAGACAAGCGCAGAGGCCGAAGTCTGCTCGTAGCGGTGCAACGTTAATAACGCGCTTGGATGCATCATCGCCACCGATGTCAATCAGCTCTTTCCACCGCTAACCTTGTTCCCGGTTTCTTCGACCACCAACACCATCGTCAAAGGACAGTCTGTCTCTTTGCAGTTGCTCCATCGGCCAACGCGTTTGCTTTCGCCCCCTATTTACTTTACCGTTTCTACTCTTACTTTAGACGTTTGATTTCATGCGGAATAATTCCAAGAATTACGTATTACGCGTAAATTACCTTGTTCCGCTTCGGAGATGGCGGTATTCTTTCTGTTGGAAACGGTGCTTTGCCGTGTGAAATAAAATTTAGTCCATCTCCGACTGTTAACATCTTCGACAGTTTACCACGGTAACCCTTTTTTATCGATCCATGCCGGCCAACCACTGCCCAACATCCGAGTAAAAGTCAATTACTTTGCTCGATTTCATTTTTATATCGTACGATATCGGACAGACGATACCTTGTTCGTAAGTACGGCAACCAAACGAAAAGAAAAGTATCGTTTCACATGCTCGTTTAATTCGCACGACCGATCAAGTATTTAATGAAGAAAAATTTAATCGAGCGACGTCGTCGTCCCTCTGCTACCTACCATGAAATTATCCCACGAGGCTAAGAAATTTTGTTCGACGTAACGAATTTATCAAATAATCGGCCGATGCCACGAGAAGTCGAGCAATAACTTTTCAAGCGAAAACCTTGTTTTCCTCGTCAGCAGCGAAACGCCCGGTCAGAAAAGCGTCTTACATAATTTCTGCCTTCTTCTCTTTATAACCGAGGCGTTTCTGATAATTCATGCCCACGAAAATTAGTCCAAGACACTCGAAATACTCGATAATAACTAGAGCGAAAGCTCGTTCCTCTCCTTCTTCCTTCGAGAGATAAAAAAATAAATTGGTATAAAAGTATCGTGGTTTATCACTCGGCCGATTCGTTCGAAATTCGTTCGAAATTCGTTCGAAATTCGTTCGAAATTCGTTGACGGCGCGACACACGCCGTATTTATCATACGTTCAAAATATTTCATGATCATTGCTCGTCGAACGAAAAAAAGGATTTCGTCGAAGCTTCCTTTTATCAAAAGCCTTCTTTCTTTTTACTTACTCCGACGTGACTTACTACGAACGTAAATTGTCGTATTTATCTCGCGAGTGAACGCTTCTACAGAAAAGTAGTTACTTCAGTGGAGATTACTCCAAGAAACTCGTCCCTTTCGGCTTCTAATTCCAACAGTTAGCGCTTCAACTTCAATATTCCAAAGAAACGAAACGTTGCTTGAATTGTCGCCAACGCTGTCATCGGATCGAACGTCGCGCATCCTCCTTATCCCAACTTGGTTTTCTTTAAAAGCTTTTCTTTAGCTAATAAAGCTGCTGAATTTGGTGGATTCGAACAAACTGAACAAACGCAATTGATCGGTGCGATTAATTATTCGTCAAAACGCATTTAATAATTAGCAAATTTCAGCAAGGATGAAACAGGCGAGTCGCGTTACAAGAGAGGAAAGAAAGAGAGGCGTTGCGTTCCGTTGTTATTCGATTTTCTTCCACCCTTCGGTTTCCACGTTTCGTAGTACGTCGTGTCGATTTATCGAATGGCAGACTCGACGCGTAACGTCGCGTACACCATCCAGACGTGTAAAGCCAGCCGAAACGAGAAAAAAAGGCTAAAATGCAAAATACGCCGATCCGTTAATAGCTACGTTGCACTCGACGCGTTTAATTACGACTGAAACGTGGCGGCAGATGATGCAAATTAATCGCGAATCATCGATCGTCCGCTTGTAATTGACGTCAACAGGAATAGACTCTGTTGATCCAGTTAACAACAGAACGCCGTTATTTACATTGTTATTCGTGTCGCTTTCAGTTGATATTGCCCGCTATGTACCGCGCAAACGTACTCCCGAGCAAACGGATCAAATCCATCGGCCGGATATTTTCCTCCTCTTAAAATCACATTTCAATTATATACGAGTCTCTGTTACTACCTCCGAGATCCATAGTCCAACTTCACCGTCGACAGCGTGTGTCGACATTTTTATTGCCAATACTCGGAAAAACGTAGCGTTAGACTATTTTAAACGTTTCCGACGTTTAAATGTCACCACGACTCCGTTAATAGCGATTCATCGACAAAATGTACGTTGGTTGAAAAGAAAGAAGGCAAAGTGTTTGAAACGTGAAATTATCGTTTACAGAGCTTCCATTAAGCGATAAAATTGTTCCCGCCTTTTTCAATATCCACCTTAATCGTCTCTGCAGGATTGAAAGAAAAAGAAAGTTTCCATTCCCTCGAAGCACGATTTCCGCTTGAAAGACGGAAGCTTTCGTTTCATCGTGCAAGGCGCGAGTCTAACGTTGCGGTGTTTCTTCGCCAACTGCCTTTTTCGTACGTAAGCCGTTCCTTCTCGGCGAGAATGGTGCCAAAAAGGCACTACGCGACACGTCAGACCGCGAAATGCGCGACCGCTTGCCGAATTCAAGCACAGCCACCAACTTGCACGATGCTGTTAAACAAGTGCTTGTAAGTGCTAAAACAAGCGTGAAAATCTTTCACCCTTCGAGGGCGTGCTCCTTTGCTTTTACGTTTGCCGTATAAGTGCAAATTCTCGCGTCCGGACGGTTAACACCACCAATATCCGCGTATTTGCCCCATACATTTTTCTTCTTCTCGCGCTACGTAGCAACATAACATAGCAACATACCATAAGAAAATATCGATCTCCACCTGTTAATAGATACAGATACGGGGCACGACATAAATTAGTCGTCATCATATACTTGTCATAGCTTAGCAAGGAAATATTACGAAGCCGAAAGAATAAAATTTTCAAAAATTCGAGTCGTCTTAGATCCTTAAACGATAGATATTACACATATCTCTGTATATTTATGTTTTCGTGGCTTTCAGCTGCATGGAAAATTTCATTCAACTATATAGCTGTCCGTGCAAAAGTTCTATACCAGTTACAGCAGGATCGCTGCAATGCTCGCCAAGCGATATATTAGTGGCGTTATATCCGGCGCATTAATTATCCTCAGACTGAAGCCTTCTGCAAATGGAACTTTCCAACTCAAACTCGATCCTTGTTCGTGTCTTCGTGAAACTTTAAACACCGGTCATGAAATCTGTATACGCGTATACTTGGGTCGCGTGCCATCCACCTAAAATGTACGTATACGTATATTTTAAGAATGCGACCGAGCTTCTACACTTTCTATAATTCATAGACAATATACTTGATAAAGTGCAGTGGAATTTCCATATAGTATCGAGAACAGTATAGTATAGTAACGAGAATTACTTTATAAAACGATATCTAAATAAACGATATCGAAATAATCTATCCCATCCGGTAATAAAAATGCGTGTCGATATTTAAGGAGAACGCGTTCCGACCAACCAGAAAAGTATTAGACAAGTATTTGCTCGATCAGTAATCAAGACAGCGAGCCGAACGCAAGACGATGAATAGCAATTGTTATAAACTCGCAACGTTTAATCAGAAAATAATCTAATTCGAATCAGGCAGGTGTACAAGGATAATAAGTTTAAAATAAAGTTATTTCAAAGATTCCTGCGGCAAATGACGAGCCAACGGCCGATCGTACTGCGCTGCTACGATACACCGGTGTGGCCTGCCATCGTGTGTAGGCGTATAGCCCGAAGCATGCCAGCTATTGGCATCCGAGTGGGAGACAAAGAGCTTCCCTTCTAGCCGGGTATTGTTGGACTATTGGATTCTCTTCTCCTCCTGCTTCCTCGTTCTCTCTCTCTCTCTCTCTCTCTCTCCCTCTATTTCTATCCTGTTATTAAATTCCCCTTTCATCCCTTCTTCGTTCGTCTTTCTCACTCGGCAGTTTCGTGGATGCGAAACTCATAAGTTTAATAAACCGTCATCGCGTCGGCGAGAATTTCAAAGGCAAGAAAACTGAGGTAATGACGCCACGTATGTACGTATGTACAGGTCCAATGCACTCTGTGAAAACGTTGCGCTATCGCACGATATTGCCAGCCGCGGCTGGTGAGAAACGAGCTACCATTCGATGGTGTAACGAATACCCTTGTCTGACTAGGGATCGATCCAAGTTACTTGTACTCTTTGGCTGCCGGCAAGACAGCAGTTTCATTTTACGCCAGCTTCGACGTGTATGCGCCGTACGTTACGGCAAACGTATTTCATCTTTTTTTCAACGTTCAGAATGCAGTTCGTCGTTGGAACGACGCGTAAATATCGCTTCTACCCAATCGTACCCCCAGGCTGTTTTAATTTTACAACTGTATTACGTTCGTTTATGATACGTATCTTTTTCGAGTATTTTTTTCGAAGAGCGGCAAACAGTAACATGTAGATTTCTGTAGACATAACAAATTTGCAATTCTTATCTGGCTGAAATGAACTTTTTCTTATGTTGCATTTGTTTAACGTATATACGTGTTGTTTGCAAGTCGTGCACGTATTTCTCCACGAAGCACTGAATATTCCGTGTCAATCTGTTTTCGACAACGTTAAGTACATCGCCAACGGCAATAGGATGTGACCCGCGTCGAGTGGCAACGGTTCGATAAACGATGACGCAAATCAGTGTCACATACTTGGTTAAATAATCAATGTTGACAGGAAGAATTTGCCAACAGGTGAACAACAGAATGCCGCACGAGCCTCGATCGATCGCCGAGTAAACTTAATTCACCAAGTTGAATGCACGTTCGTGAAATTTGAAAGCGATGCATCGTACGATGGATCAGCAGCCGTCTGTTTGGCATAAAAATTAAAAGAAGGTTAAAAGTAAAAGCGAACCACTTACGAAGACAGCCTGTAAGAATAATAAATAACTAGATAAATAAATGATAAAGTAACAAATAAATGGCAAAGTGAGACACGAGGCTAATCTGTGTATTAAAGATCTTGGAAAATCGAAGCAAAAAGGAAAAAGAATAAGAACGAAAATCAAGCGGAAACCTTTAGATAAAAATGTTACCGCGTTCTGACTTTTTCTATTCTTCCTCTATCTATCACGTTGCACGAATCCACGCACACGGTTCGACAATATAATTACAAAAGCGCAAATCATATACCAGAGAGTTCATGGATGAATCATGTCACCGGAATATCCGATCATTTACGGTATCGATTGCCTTTGTCTCTTTTCTCTTTTCTCTTTTTCTTTTTCCGTGCAGCCGAACGGAAGCAGTAAGTAACGGTGTGCACCAATGAGAGACGGAAATAATGGGCAGAAGGCAGCTGTTGGCCACGACCCAGTTCGCCTATTTTCCCTAGGATCTTTCATCGCCGTCGTTCCCTCCTTTATTTTCTTCTCTTTTCCCCGTTTCCGTGCTGCTTCCTTTTCTCCGACGTGACCGTTGTTGAGAAGAAAAGATAACGGCCAAGAATCGTAAGGACCCGTCGGTGTTCCGGCTTTAAGCGCAGCCAAGGTCTTCAGAGAAATAAACTCTAGAACGGCTTACTCCGAGGAAAGTAAGCAAAAATACGGAGATTATGGAATCGAAACGAAATCGAATATGAATGTTACTCGTTCTTTGAAATTATACATTATACATATATTATGCTTAGCTTGAAAGGATAAGAAGAAGAAACCATCGCGACAAAGAATTTTGAAAGAAGCAAATTACGCGAGCTTATCTGAACGCGGCACGCGTTTCTACGTTGTAAGATGCAGTTTGCTCGCAAACCGAATATCCGTTGAAGCGACTACGGGCCGCCATGATTTCCCCATCTAACCAGCAAACCTTCCTCCTCGCTGAAGAATTTTCTTCCGATGCCAGACTTTTAGCCAGTCTGTAATGCGATAAAGATGCGAAACGATGTAGGTAGACGATACGAAAATAGAGGTACGAGAGTAAAATCTAAGATCCTTGAAACTTTGCAACCTCGTGTTGCTGGATGCAGGATATCTAAGCAGGAGAAAGAAAAACTCTTACGATCTGTTTATTTTCGCTATCCGTAATCTCTGGAAATTTCGAGGAAACCAAGAGAAACAAAAAAACGTACTTCTGTGCCCGTTATTCTTTCTATTACGTCTGATTTTCCCCTCGAATAGGATGATAAAAAAAAAAAAAAAAAAGTAAAGGATATTATTCGAATATAATAAATTGCTTACATCGTAAAATTATTATTGAAAATAATGCAAAAATAATTTCATTTCGATCTAGCATTCCTCCGTAAGCTTTCGTTAGTATCTTCGAGCTCGGTCGATTCATTTCCAATAATTATCGCAACGGAAAAGAATAAATCCCGATAATATCTGGCGGCAATACGATCACACCGATTCTCTCTTCTGTTACTCCCGCTTTCCAGGGTTCCTTGTAATCTCGAGAAATATGTACTTCTGAAAAGCTTCTTTTATGAAAACCTCTACCATCTTGAATCTGAACATGTTCGAATTCAAATTCTCAACGTCTCAATAATCCATCACGAACGATCAATTACGAAGAAAAATATTATTTGCTTTTGACAAAGGAACGAAAAAAAAGGAAGGTGGCGTTTCCATGTTCCCATGTTCTCAGTCTGTGATTTGAACCGAAACGTTTCGCTTTCGAACCTGTAATTGCTCGCGAAAGGTTTACTCGCGTGGCCGTCTGCCAACTACCTATACCCGTTTATCGTCACAGAGGAGATGCTAGTGAATAAAAAAGCATCGCGACTTTATTTACCGGTTAATTAAATTGTCAGCGATATTATAATTGTCGTCGTTCTATCACTGCTCAAAAGTATTTGTACGTACACGTACTTTTACTTACTATCCGACACGATAAAACCAAATTACTTAACGATAATTATCGCTAAAAAAGATGAAAAAATAAACGATAAAATTGACTTTTATTAATAGTAGTTTCTTTAGTAATATGCGATAAGAATCAAAGATTACGAGACTGTGAAATTGTTACTCGACATATATTTAATCATAGAATTATCAGCTAAAAGAAGCAAAGCTAAAATTAAAAGACCGATCGTATACTATTCCCAACGTCTTCGTAATATGTATACCTAAAGCCCTCGTAGTAACAATACGTAGTAACGTTTCATCGATACCTTCTTCTTCTAACCAACGCGGGCAAGACATTACCACCAGTGAAAAATAGAGCAGGTTAAATCATTCATCGCGTTCCAAGAATTCTAACCTGCTGTTATCCTACGCTGTTGTTTCTCCTTCGATCATCCACCCCGCACTATCTGTTCAAGTAGTAATTAACTCGAGTAGCCAGACATTTCTGCGACAAAAAAATCCCCAATTTTCCTACAACTTTAATGCGAACAGCTACGTTCGAGAACGAATGTTCGATAGCCTGCAAACCTGTCTCTCGTAACAACATCGCGATCGAGACCCATTGCACCGTCTAGACACATTGATCCATCTCAGCCTGGCCACGGAAAATCCTACTTCTAAGCATACGGAATCAGGATCTGCTAGTTGGAGTAGTTTCGACCAGTAACCGAGAATAGACTGCCAATCGGTGGGCTTCGTTACTTGTTGAATGCGACCCATTGTCTAACGCCGTTTGCCCTCCTAAATGGATTTCCAAGCGAGCCAATAAGACAATAAGCTCGCACAAAGGCCACCACCGCTCCAACCTCCGTTATATTCGCCTTGTGCTATCCGCAGGATTTATAGAGAAAACGAGTCGAAAGAAAAAAGTAAATGAAATAAAAAGAAAAAAATTCAACCGGCCCGTATCCATCCATTTCGTGCAATTTATCTTATAATATTTGTTCATTTCTGTCACGTCCACTTTATTTCGGAGAAATTTCATACAAATATACGAATTGCGATGATAATCGGCGATTCCAACGCGTACTATAAATTTTCCTACGTGAAACTTCTTTCTGTACTCGTTGGTAATGAAAGCAAGTAGCAAATAGTATCCCATATCCTGCTGCCGGGTTCTCTGAAAATGAATCAACAGTTCTTTATGCGTTTTAATTCCACGCTCTCCTCTGCGTCCGCCTTGTTAGAAAAATTGATGGGCGGGGCGGTGGTGGTTGGGATTAGGTGTGGTGTGGTGTGGTGTGGGGTAAGTGTGTGTGGTGTGGTGTGGCGGCATAGAAAGAAACGAAAATCGTTTCTTCGTGTCTTGTTTTCGAATTCACGGAAATTTCGTCGATAGCGAAGGAGAGGTATCGGCGAATTGTCTGAATCGAAAGTCGAACCGAGTCGAACCGAACTGGTGGACCGAAGAACTCGACACCGACAAAGAGAAGAAACGCAGAAAAAGCAAAGGGAAGCCAATCGAAAAGGCAGCAACGAGAAGAAATTCTCCGTGAAAACTTTCGCGACAAACCGTTGCTAGAGTTTCCCTTTGCCGGATGAAACAATCATTACGTAAAGCATTGTACGTGCACGTGTATCTTTTACACGTGTATCTTCTACGGAACCAAAGTTGATTTTCGTCGGTGACTCGGAACGAGCTTGAAAACGAAACTCCTTGCTCCTCTTGCTATACGTTAACTAGCTGCTTACAGCAAAAACAGTGTTCCGATGGAACAAGAAACGAAGAAGAAGAAATTGGAAAGTTACGTTATTCCTCGATAATTATCGTACGATCACACATTAATTACTTACATCTAATTGTATATTTCTAATTAAGCTTTCTTCGAATATTATTATCACTGTGGTCACGATCGTCACGATCATCACGATCATCACGATCATCACGATCATCACGAAATAACGTTTTACATGGTTTTATCCATTCTATCGATCCTCCTTACCTTCCTTCCATCGTCTCCGCTCCAATATTTATATTTACTAGATTTATTCTTCATGGGTTGTTGCACAATGCGTGGGATGCATCCATACACGCGCGAATAGCGGCAACATTACGCTCTGTATGTACAAACACGCGTTCAACCTACATTCCCTCCAACTACACGAATTTAATTAATTAAATTTCTTTCGCTTAATTATGTTTCCTTTATTTTGTTTCGCAAGATGTTACACAAGTTAATACTACGTTTTTAACGTTTTTATTTACAAGCCTACTACCCTCTTAATTGTAATTTGTCAGAAGGTAATCTCACCGAAGTAAAGCACGATTCGATGAACTTCGCGATAGTATTTGGTAGTCTCCTCGTGCTCGTCTAAACCGCGATGCGATAAGAACGTGTGAAAGACAAGTTTTATACGGCGATAACCATCGATCCGTCCATCTTTCGTGCAAGCTAGTCGCTTCGCAGGTCGGAACTGAGTTTGATTAACTCGGAAATCGGTACGTCGCCGCTTTCCGTTAATGTACCCTTCAAGCTCTTTTCC
Organism: Bombus cullumanus; assembly: GCA_014737535.1. NCBI lineage: Eukaryota > Metazoa > Arthropoda > Insecta > Hymenoptera > Apidae > Bombus > Bombus cullumanus. The sequence goes on along the minus strand of JACXIX010000055.1, from coordinate 33,322 downwards.
GAATCCACCCCGCCGCCGCCGCCACCCCCGCCATAAGGGGTCAGGGTCACGTTATCCTTGGCTTAGTTCCTCGTGTCTCGTCATTTACGCCCCATCGACGCGATAACTCGATCGTACACGCGCGAAAGTTGTTACCGAACCACGACAAGATCGATCAATCGATCCGTTCGACTGAATTCACGATTACGGAGGGATGAAATTAATACTAGCGCGTACTCGCTCTCGTACATTTTCTACGTGATACAGCAGTCGTACGAATGTTTGAAAATTTCTATCTCTCTCTTATCCCTTACGATCGAATAAAATCTTTTTCTTCGGAATCGGTCCTCGTTCGGATACACCGTAAAAGCTTTTACGCCACGCTGCAAGTGGTCCTGGAAATTACGCGACTTTCTCGCCATAAAATATAAGAGGAGAAAAAACGCGGGAAAGAAGTCGGGTTTGGAATTTTTGCCAAGTTCACGTACCCGACAAATCTTAATTTCCTGTCGATCAAAGAGTATGTCGTTCTACGCTGTTTATAAAGCTACCACGTGATTCTATTTTCGAGGCAAAGGGAAATTATTCTTGCCTTTCCTTCTAGCCAGCGGACTATTTCATACGAAATGAAATTCATAACTCGAACGAAAGCCGTCATATCGAAGTCATATCGAAGCATTACGATGGTTGTCGATCTTGAAACCGTAAACTTGATAGAAATTCATGCACAAATTGGACGTGCCAGGAATTTATAAACATCATGTTCTTGGCAAATTAAGCGTATTCATATAGATCGGTAAATAAAGTAGCGTCACTAATTACACTAGTTGCCAGCGAATGCCCGAACACGCTGGACCAATATATAATTGTTTCGTGACGAAGGCTTATCGAGTCTTGCCGCTGTGCAGACAGGATATTAACTCGCGGCTGTGTTCCACAAACTTGGCATTATTGGCAAACGTAGGACTCCGTTTATTATACCGAAACGAACGATCAACGTATATAGGTAAGTAATAGATTGACAGAAAATTAATTTCGCCGCAAGAAAAGATATTTTACTTTATTATTCGCTTTTTTCCCTTCTCTCTCTCTCTTTTTTTTTTTTTTTTATTTAAATTCGTATGAAAATAGCATCAAGACGTTTCTTTCTCGTTAAATATTCCGATGAATCGTACGACGGTAGTGTTCACCGGGCGAGCCTCGTTTCCTGAAACAGATCCTCGTTACATTCTTTACGAAGTTGCCGACAAAACTCTTGAAGTCGAACCTTTCGCTCCAGCCTATCCCCTCCATTTCGCCTTCTCGTTACTTTCGTCTCGTGTTCGTGTGTCTTCTTTCTCTTCACCTAGTGAACGTACCTACCGAGCCTTGGTACGAAACAAAAGAAAGAGAAGAAAAAGATGATAAAGGCAGAAGATTCGCGCAATCCTATAGAACGTGAGAACGGCAGCAGACAACTTGCCGATAGACAAACCAATTTCTTACCACATCACGAGGTCGTAGCCAGCATCCTCCCAGTTACATTCTTTGGTCCGTGCGTGTCACCAGTCGAGACTTGTAGAGCCATTTTTCTCAGCCCCGTACAAAAGGTCCATCGCGTGTCGCTAACGGAAATTCCGATACGTGCGCGTTTTTCCACAAAACCGGAGGATCCTTCCTCGGATTCGCACGCTTCCTCGTAGTCGCTGGGCAAGCTCAGAATTTCCTAGAGATATTCACGAGCGAAAGGAAGCTACGGTGTCGAGGACGATCAATTTCTATTCTGTACGAATCTCATCGAGAACAACGCAACGTTCATGAGATTCTGTTATTTCTGTTATATCGCGATGGTTCATGCTCTTGAGAGTTGTCTCTTTCTACCCTCTGTCCATCTTTTGCCGTCGTCTTTCCTCTCGCATAAAAACATAGCAACACGACCAAACGCACAAACTACACGCGCGCACATAGAGTGGAAGATGAAGCAATAACACAAAAGAAGAAAGAAACCCCCCATCTCTCCCTCAGTCTTCCTGTTTCTCCAAATATACGTATGGTGTGTATCCCTTTTCTTCTTTGTATTTCTCTCGGCATCTCCACTTCTCTCGCGCAATTTCCTCCCTCTTTTTCAGAGCCGCCACACACCGCCTTGTACGTTTGGCCACAGAGGGAGGAAAAAGGACGAAGGAAGGAAGCTGGGGGGAGGGTAAGCAAAGAACGCGGCAGGCTTTTCGCATTCCACGCGTTCCTAAGCCATATTTTAAATCCATCGAACGAACGACCCGCTAACAATCGCAAGACGTTACTTTGACAAGCGAAAGATCGCTGAAGGATCGCGACGCGATATTATTTTTCTGCCGTGTAAACGATCCGGTCTCGGCCGTGTCTCGCCTTCCTACTCGATCGATTTTATCGATTTTAACAGCGAGGCAAACAGCCTGGCGAATCCCTCGCGTATATCTCATCCTCGTTTCGTCTCGTCTCGCTTCATTCCGCTTCCGTTTTCTCCAACGGCGACGAACGATCATTGACGGGCGTGCTTTTGTTTAGGCCTCGCAAACAGACATGTCCCAACATCGTGTATAGATTACCTTGTAATACGCATAGTTGAAGAGTTCGTGCGCTTTTTCAGTGCAACACTGTTCCGAATCGTTAACGAGGTGGAGAAGAAAAAGCGAGAACGCATTCGCGGCAACTGTTTTCTCCTTGCTTCGAAAGAAAGCACACGACACGAAATATACTCGAGTTAATCCTCTATCCATCCGAGTACTTGCGAAGAGCAAAAAAAGAAGGATAGGACGAAGAGAAAGCGGTAAGCAGGGCAGCGAACGATTCATATCGAGGGACCCGTCGAGGCAGATCGCTCGATCAGAGAAAAGTTTGCGAAAGCCACGTCAAGATCAAGGATAGACGGTCGGATGGCGCCTTGAAGATTGCTGCGGGAATTCATGGTCGCCGTTAGTAGAGGGTGACGCGTAGCGCCAACTACGTGGCCCGTACTATGTGTTCGAAACGGACATTTAGCGCAGATATTGCGAGATCGAAGATCGAAAAAATCATCGATTCGTATCGATTCAAACTATCGAATATATAAAAAAAGCTTAAACAAAGATATACGAGATAAGGATAGATTTCGTATGAAAACTTTATTATATAAGAAACCGTTTTAGAATGAAAGTCGGAAAATCCGCACAAGTCCGGAAATCTCGACGACAGGCCGAACAGGAGATTATTCAAAGACAATAGGAGAATGACAAAGCACACGGTTATTTGTAATTGAAATTAGCTGTCAAGGTATAATTACGCTGCTCTAGAGTCTCTGCCGAATGGTTTAGGCACACTAGCGTATAGGCATTGACATAGAACGCTGTTATATGGCGATCGAGGTGTATAGATCGCGCGCACAGAGTATACCGTTTCCAACATCCATCACCCTTCCACGCTCGCTATCCGAGCTCTGTGTCCGTTCTATTCTAACTTTCCCACTAATTTCGTATCGGCGTTAAACACGCGTTATTGTGTACAAACGCGCGTATTATTCGATTCTAAACTAAATTTGTTCGACTCGAACAGATCTACCGTAGTGATTCAAGAACAACGCGACGGCATTCGAAAACTTGCTGCATTCGTAGCCCGGATAACCAACGCACTTTGCGCGTCCTATTTAATACGGATCGATAAACGATCTCGAGACGAAAAGAAAGAATCGTACATGTAATTATAAGTATCGATCCCGCCTCGAGGGCGCGTAGCCTTACGCTTCTCCGCCTGGGAATACGATTACGGTACGATACGAGTACGCGTCTCTAGGCCGATTAGCCTAGGGCGGCACTTTCAGCTTAGGACGCGAGCCTAGGTGTCGTTAATCGAGAGTTCGCAGAGAAATTTAGGGCTTCGAGCGGAGCTAGCACTCGTGCCCCGGATTTTGGGAAACCCTAAAAGCCCGCGCGCAATCTTCTCTGTTGCGGAGATATACGGATACGCGTCCGTGAAGCTACGTAACACACACACACACACACACAGAATTTTGGTGTTTGGCTGCAAACGTTAGAAACTCGGGAAGCGAGATTCTAGAGCGCAATGCGCCATCTGGCAGCTACCCAGAATTTCCATCTCTTTTCGACCCCTACTATCTCTTTCACTCGACCACATTGACGCACCCACCTTCGCTTTCCCTGCCCCACCTCTTTCCTTTCTTCCTAGCATACTCCTTACCGGTGTACGGAAAAACGGGATGGAAGTAAAACAGACGAGAGACAAAAAGAGACTAGGTGAAATGTCCCGAGAGGAGGGATATTCTCTTAAAGACAAAAAGAAGAGAATAGAACAGGTACGCGGGTATACGTACTTATAGAATATCTATCTATACGGTCCTTCCTTCCCTTTTTCTCGCCGTTTTCTATTTTCCCCTCTTTTTCCCTTCTCTTCTCTTCTCTGTTTTGCGTCTAGATACTACCGCCTTCCTTTGTTCCCCCCCCCCCCTCCTCCTCCTCCCACACATTCACCCTTCGTATCTCTTCTGTTTTCTTACAGCTCTCCCCGAGTCGACGAAGAAAGACCTTCTTCTCCGAGTCCTTGGATAGCTCGCTGTAGTTTTCTTTGCATTTTAATCGACCCTCGGCTACGTTTCACGCCAACATATCGGCCAGCTTCACCAACCTCAGCCCTCATTTCATTCTGCTCGTTTTGCCAGCATGAGCTCCACTGGCTGAACGTGGCCCAATACTGTTTTCTCTGCCTAACCGTCTGTGTATTCCTGCCTCGTTCCCTCTTCTCCACTTATATCCACTTTTCCTGCTTGTGCCTGCTTGTCGCCTGCCACAACGCTGCCGCATAGAGATTCGATTATTTTGACAGATCGCCGAACCGGATAAAGATCCCTTAGCAACATCGCCGACTTTATGAATGTGCATCGCAAACACGACGGTCCAGCCCTTCTTATTTCCTCGCATCTTCCATAAGAATTTCCCCGCAGCTTCCTTCCGCTACCCGGACAGGCTGCATTTATAGGTAACGTTTACCTATCCAACATCCATAATCCTGCCTTTTCGTTTTGACCGCACATACCAAGATTATAAATAATATCTTTCGTCGATGGCAAATCTTGCTTGATTTCTAGTTCAAAGCGTGTACGAATCGAGAAATCTTTTCTTAATTATTTATTTTCCATGCAATTATTAAAAATTCAGGTCAATTTAACTTTGATCGATTACGGCTCTCGATTAAATATCACAAACGATTCTTCATTTTTATTTTCGCTGTATTTTTCCTCGGTATTAATGCTCGCGGTATAGACGGATACTATACTACACCGTGATCATCGAACCGATTAAGAATGGAATTTGATCATCGCAGCAGTTTCGTGGCGAGAACGAGAGATCCGGCGGTGCAGTGGCATGCAGTTTTACAAATGCGGCCGAAAGTGCAACGAACCTGCAGCGCACTCCTGCAGCCGCGTATACGACGCGACGCGATGCGACGCGACGAGAAGCGACGGAATGGGACGGGACCGACGACCCGATCGATCGAGACCACTCGATTAGACGAACTCGTTGCAGACCAACTTCTTTCGCGTATGCTAATCATCGTTTTAGAGGCGTTCTCCATTTTCAAGTGACAGATGCAGAAGCGTAACAAGCGTAAGAAGACGATAAAGCGTAATAAAATGTTAATAAATATTTGATCTCGCTGGTTTCTTTAAATTCTACGATTTTCATGTTCCAATCTCTTTCTTCTTTCAAGAAGCAGAATTTACGATACGAGATATGAAGTATCTTTCTTCTATAAACAACGTGTGGACTAATTTTCGTGGCTAGGTGCAAACAGTTACTACCTGTATTTTAAAACCTTTTTCTGTTCGGTTGCAATCTACATGAAAACTTTCTTCACCGCCTCCGCGATCGTTGTTTCGTTAATGGAAAACGCGATTACAGAATTTTCATGTAAAATAGTTGATCACCGGTTTGACATCAAAGAAATTAAAAGCGCTGTCTTCTTCGCCCTTCTTCTTCCGCGAAACCGAAGATTCTGCGTGACCACGATCCTGCGAATCGTAAACGTTCCAACGCGACAAAACATTTTATAGAACATCATAGACGCTCGATTTAGCTCGAAATCGAGTAACAGTATTCGCGTTACTTTTATCTAGCTCGTAAATATTCATACGAAATACTCGCGACATCAACGGTTTCCCGTTACCTCTTTCAACGGACATTTCCCCTCGTTTGCACAAATTAGGGACGGCTACATCGGGGAATCGATGTCAAAGACAAATTTCATCAAACAGACGAGTCACCTGTTCTAACAAGGATAGAAAATTTAAAATACAAAGTAAATACTCTACTAGTACCCCGTCTACTAGTACCCCGTCGTTACAAATTGAAAAAAGAAGGAACTTTTTACAGGAACTCGCTAGACAAATGGAACAAATGGAAGCTGACTATTCGTAGATACTTGTTCGGTACGACATAATTCTTCGATGCCGAGTTAAACTTTTTCTACCAATCAGTCAGTCGGCTCTTTCATTCCTTTCCTTACACTACTTAGATTATCAATTTTCAAATGCAAAAATTGCCTTTTGCCCTCCTATAATGCCGAATGGCACAAAATTATTACGTATCCGTGTAGTATCCGTTCCTTTAATTTTATTCTACTTTACCGCATTTCTGTATGCGTCCACCATTATTAATTAATCCTCTCGATAAATATAACGAATGTATCGTAACTTTTTCCTCTTGCAAAGCAATTCTCATCGTATTCTGATCTGCTCTAATCCGGATAATCCGTATGTCGATATCAGACGAACAGGACGAATATATTTAAATACGAAATACGAATTGACGAATTCTAGTCTCGCTCAACGACCAAGGAATTATAACTTCCCTTGTTAAAATATTCGCATTGATATTTCGCGACTATGCCCCTTTGCATGCACAACGTCAAGTCCTGTCATCGTTCACGGCCGCGATTCACCGCAACGAATTTTCATAAGGCAGCTGACTAGACACTCGGATAAATATCTTGACATAAACGTTCGTAAATACGGACAAGGAAAACATTTCTTTCGCCGAATTTAATCGCTAAATGCGTAAAACTATCATTCACCTACTATAATGAGAAAACACAGTGGCATAAAGTGATACTAACTTTGACAAGAATAGGAAATTATCTTATTATTATTTTCGACAGTGAAGAATCAGCAACGAGACAGCTTGCAGCGTTCACGGTTTATCAACGGCGTTTATTAACCGAGTCGAATCGTGTATACCAACTGTCAATAACAAGCGAAACTCGCACGTGAATTATTCACGGCGAGTCAAGAATTCCGATCTCGTAACTTTCTCAATTGCGATAAACGGAACGGTATACATTTTAACGATAACCGATGCGCCTTACGATAGTTAAATTTCACCTGTCTAATAAAAGAGGAAAAGAAAGGCAAAAATATCGAAACGTTTAAAAAATCCGTATATGTTTGAAAAGCGAATGCAACCTTAGTCGAAGGGCACGTAGATAATAAAAAATTGGTATCGTCGTCGTCGAGTATTTGTTTCGACTGGATTTTTATGTTTAATACGTTTTCTTTCGAACCGAATCGAAACGGTTGATACGCGACGACAGACGCGACCGACGAAATTCTCTTCTTTTTTTCTCTCTCGTCTCTGATCAACTGCTCTTGATTTGTACATACGTCATGTACATCTGACATCGGTTACCTTGACACAGTGGCACAAATGTAAACAGAGGCAGAACGCTCTGTTCTGACCCGGTTTTAATATCCTCTACTTACTTCGCTGTCCTTATTTCGCCGTTCCGCATGCGTTACCCTTGCATCGATTCCCAATGGATACCTGATTGCCAAAAGGCGCAATGCGCTTTTGCGCGCTTGTAACAACTGATGTGCGCATTATACGTATACGTATACCACGCATATGTATGCCACGAGACTCTATTTTATCGACAACAACGTATTTGAAAGCATTTGCAAAGATCGTCGCGTTAAATGTTTATCTTCGGTTCGAAGAAAGTAAACAAAACGTAGAAAAACGTCGGTTTCGCAAGTTTTCTTTTAATATTGCGCAAGTATATGCGAAACTGCAAAACTTTGAACCCTTTCGTTCTTGAATCGAACACCATATCCGGAACCGGTGTCCGATACTTGATATCTGTTGCTTCGAATAGACGTAACGTTCGATAGGTGGTAAGTGGATCGATGAATGTTTGAGAGTTCGATTAGATGTACATGACCCCCTTTCATTTCCCTCCTCTGCCACGTCGAGACAACGAAAAAGAGACTAGCCCCTGAATGAACGTACTTGAGAATCGGAGCATCTCTTTTTCTTTCTCTTTCTCTTTCTCTTTCTCTTTCTCTTCCTGTTTCTCTGCAGCCCCCGGGCTAAAATCTTACACGCCACTAATTGCTACCATTGTCTCCGATGGGAAAGACCGAAGCACCACCATCTACAGCGGTAGCGACCCGCAACCACCGCCCTTTTCTTTCCTGCTAAATCTTACCCTGCTCGTCGATCTACCTTCTCCTTCCATCTTGCAAAAAGTCTCAGTTACTTGCTGTTTGCTGCACCACGTACACAGCCGGTTCTTTAACCAACTATATGTACATATATGTATACCACCGTGATTCGCTCAGTCAAACGTAGAACGCGACAATGAATTATTTCCTTCGATTCTTAACTCTTGCCTTCGAGTTCTTGCTAACTTGTTTCCCTTCGTATTTCGTATCTACCTCGAGATTGAAAAGTTTCGCGCATACCATCGTATACTTGTCGACCGATCGTGATCGTTGCCCGTGCTTGAAATTTTACCGAGGTCAATAGCGTACAAGTTGTTTGCCATCGTGTAACAGAGAACAAAGTAACTATCGGGAATTTTTCTTCGATATTCGTTTAACTGTAACTTTAGCTTTCAGCACAAGGAAAACGCGCATGTCCTGCGTCTGACCATTGAAAGTACATTCTACCTGATGGTAACATACGTGCTCCATCTTTCGCTTAGAACCAGGATGATTTTTGTGGCTAAGAATCCTTTTCCATCCGGCGTTATTACCCGTTTGTTTCCTTGCTTCTTTTTTCCTAACATAATACGACTGTCGTTCTCCACCTGTCCGTTTCGTATCCTTTCTATCAGACAATTTCGCCGCACTTTCACAGTTCTTTTATTCGCTATGTACTGTCTTGCTTTCCCGACATATCCCACACACCGTTTTTCAAACCTTGACTTATTTATTTTCCCTACTTACATGCAAGCTTCGTTGCTGCGAAAGTTAACAAGTCCAAGTTTACCAGCCAAGGTTTAGCTACCGTCAATCATACTTTCGTATATACTATTCATATTAAATGATTTATCTTGAATAACGGCAAACGAAGGATACAAAAATTACTTTGAAACACAAACGATAATCGATAATCACGATAAAAAAATAAGGTCACAGGAGAAAAATACCAACGGAATTCTCTTGGTTGGTGAAGATAATTGCGTTGGAAGTACGATATTTAGAAATACCGTCGTGGACATATGCGCGATTTATAGGCTAGATCGTTCGTATCTATAGCGCTTGAAGAACGGATTGCATCTTCGAAGGAGAAACCGTTCGGATTGCTGTATGCTCGTTGTATACTCGTTGTATGCTCGTCGAAGTATCTGAGCAAAGTTCACCGACTCCTCTGGCTTGGCCTATTTTTTCACACACACGCCGTGGTGTACCTTCTCTCTTTCACCCCTTCCTCCTCCACGCTAACCTACCGACCTCTCCCCTCCTTTCTTTATTTCTTTCTTTTTTCCTTTCTCCTTTTTTTGAAAGAAGATGAGTACATGACTACACCTAAGCTAAGCCACACACGTACTTTGTGTCAAAACGTCTGAGATAAAAGGGGGAGCATTACCCTGTGCGCGGAAAATGGACGACGCGTTCCTTTCTCAGATAAAAATATAGAATCTCCGATGTACGTGACAGAGGAACACGATACCTCAACTTCTTCCCGATGATACGTATGTGAAGCTTAAGCAATCACAAACGCGAACAAAGTACGAAGGAGAACTGGAAAACCATGAACGAATTGCCAACTATAAATTATTGTTACTCTGTAATAAATTGATATTAACCCTCGGCCGATATCTTTGGATACGAATTTTATTTAGTCTAGTTGACTAAAAATGCTTACATGTACATTTTAAAAAATGTTAAGTTGTAAAACTGCACGGAATGATTATATATATATAATCCCAATTTCACTACATACGCAAAACTTATATTATATATAGATGTATGTATAATATAGACTGCTATAGATCAGATTCTGGCGTATTTGAGAGAGGAAGATTTAGCAGAGGGTTGGATAAATGGAGCGGTGATGAAAAATGGCGTAAGAGTATAGGTAGCCGGTTAATTTAAAGGTAGATACGCGACAGGTTACGAGAAACAGAGATATACGCGTGTATGTTAAGCGATTGTTCGATATGAGACGAGATATTGAGAGATTTGGCGTGAGAATGCGGATTGGTGCTCCGAGCAAGGTACGGTAGTGTGCCAAGCCCGGTTGACAAATAAATTAATCTACCAGAAGCTAATCCGAAAGAAAAGTTTGCATGAGAAAATAAATCGTTTTATCGTAAATATATATTTCCAGAGAATGGCGTTTTAAATGGTGTGTTGTTGCTCGAGGCAGAAGCAACCTATGCGATGTCAAGGGCCAAGCGTTCTCCAGTCGTCTTTGGTCTACCGACTATGTACCTACTTGTTCATCGATGCATATGTATGCCTCTACATAACGCATGTATTCGTAACACGAGTCTGTTCGACTGGAAACGACGTATATATACGCGTACGTTGGTATACAAGTGACAAGGAGGGTGAATACACCACACGTTCGTATAGAGTCAGTGACGTCGAAAGACCAGATTAAGGACCCTTCACGACGTAACCAGAGATGAAACCACCGCCACGAGCGACTCTAATTTTGCGGTGCAGTTTCTTGCGAATCTTGAAAATCCTTTCGTGTCGTCGGCAAAGGCACGAATCGTCGGAGAACTTCCCGAGGGGAGATTTTATCGCTCACGGTGCCGCCTCGTTAACTTTTATCGACATTTCCGGCTTCCATCTGACTTGCGTCCTTCGCGAGTTCCATCGAACGCTGTTTTTTACGCTACACCGTTACGTTAACGTTGAAATCGTTAAAGGTGGGAAAACGCACATAACAGACGAAAATATGATATAGAAGCACTCGTTACAATATTTAGCGAATGAAACGATTCTCTGCATACAGATCGCACATTTTTCCAGTGGTGTCCATAAAAATATAAATTTGCGGATATAACGATCGATTTCGATATTAGACGTAACGATAGGTACGTAAATGGGAGCAAAGGTAAAATGGTTGTTGTTACGATAAGTAGTTGGAATACCCGTGTAATACATTGCCGAAAATACTGAGAAATCGAATAAACGGGTCCACACACAGTTGGTATGTATAAAGATCGTTAATCCGCTGGTAATCTTGCTTCTGTAACTGTAATCGGATCATGCTCTCTACGGATTTACTCCGTGTGTTTCAGGTTCGGCGGTCTGATTGGATTTGTGGTCGGGCCTGGATTTAGCATTAAGAAGGATGGGTTGGACGCTCACCGTTCTTGGGGTGGCTTTAGCCATTGTCGTCGTGGCTAGCGCCGCCCTGGCACTTTACAGAAGGAGGTAATTGCACCACTATATTTTTTAACAAACACGTTCGGTGATAGCTCGCACCAGAGATTTTCGAGATTCACGATTCACGATTCACGGAAAATTTTAGTCTCGTTGCTTCGAAGCTTACATTTACCGTTCCTATTAACGAATAGATAATATCTTTCAACTCCTTGCTTCCCTCTTCGCTGAAACATCAATGGTAACAGTTGTTACGATTCTATAGGCTCGTCGTACAGGCCCGCGATAACAGAAACGTTCTTTCACCTGATAAGCTCGAGTAGTGTTTTCTTGTTTCTGTATTTTCTCGCGTTACACAACAGGTACGTTCGCGAAGACTGGTAAATACGGCACGTGCAACAGGTTAAAGGGTCGTTCAGCTACCAATTGTATCAGTGACTTCTTATCTCATCTGCCCTTTTCTCTCATCCATCTTATCCTTTTTTCAGCAAAATCACCTCTTTACGACCTGCAGGCGTCGTTCATCGATAGATTCGTTAAAGAATTGAGAAACCTGAGAATTTGTGATAATCGTAATAACAAGTCGGTAGCCTCAAGTTGGATCGTTGAAGGTGTGACGACATTTAGAAAACCTCCTCTAGGCAGGAGCCTCTCGAGCACTCTACACTCTGCTTGTTAAGAGAGGGAAAGCTTTGTTAAACGCTTTGATCTCTATACGATAATGCTCTACTTTTTAATCGTAAATCATCAAACGTATGAAATCATATCATATAAAATCATACAGAATGTACGTATATGTACGTATATGTATGTATGTATGTATACATAATGAGTATTTAAGTACAAGTGAACAAAATAAATATCTCTGAACAATTCTATGGTAGGGAAAGGTTCAAGTTCAAAAAGCTTGTGCCGAGCCTTTCGCACGCAATCGATTAAACGACTGTTGCCCGGGAATGCAGCGAAATTCTATTTTACCTTTCAGTATCGCACTTGATAAAATTCATTTCTCCTCGTTGATCGATTCCTCGCTCATCCCTTTGACGAGCGCGCATCCCCCCTATACTCTTAATAGTAGCATATTCCCGCTATTAGTCTGCCGTCGAACGCTCTATATGACCAAACACCCTTCTCACTACCATATCGAACGTTAAAAAAGGAGGAAGAAAAATGTGAAAAAAAAGTAGCTCGATCTGTTCACGACGACTTTTGTCATAACGTAAAATCGGTCGATTAACTAGAAACAACGGCAGCCCTTTTCAGTAATAATCCAACTGTCATACCGTAGTCCAAAAGCTCGATATCTAACCGTAGAAGCAATTTTCACACGATAAATAACGGATATCTAACGCGAAACATGCTAATGTAATTTTAGCGAGGCTACTAATAATAACAATTGCTTGGAATATTGTCCGTAGGTATTGCATCAACTGGCAATGGGGCGCTAGAAACATTTGGAACATCTGCGAGCAATGGCGACAAAGGCTATCGTGGTTATGGGCGCCGCGAGAAGAAAAGGTACACTTTGGTAAAACGAAGAAAATAGAAAGTTTAAAAAGAAATAGAAAATTCGCTTAAAATTTGTCACTCGAAAAGTTCAAATTCCGACGATTCGTTACGATGGATTTTCCAGGTTGGTTTAGTGAAAGCACAACATCCAATAGCCCAGACAATTCCCGGTTTATATCGACAACCTGGAAATGCATCTCAACATTTGCTTCACAGTGACAGCGACCTCAGACTCGACGCGCAAGGAGCTTTCACCAGGTATTGCGGTAACGAACTGCGAAATCAACTCCCGATTAGATTATATGCGTAATTCACTGGACGTTGGTTAATGAAAAGCCATATCGCGCATTGTGAACCGATAAAGCGGTTAATAAAGATTATTTCTTCGACGAGGACGAAACAATCACGACGGATAATAAATATAATTTTATCATTAACCGAACCGTGAAAGAAATCGCCTTGTAAATTACGATAGGGTGGAGCCATCGCGCGTTAATTTTATTACGACACAGGACATTGTCGAAGCGATAGGTCGGTATCCGCGTGTTTCTTATATTTTGCTTGATGCGATCGACCACTTGATGACGCAGCTATAACTTTTTCCGGAACAAGCACTCGGAAAATAATTGGCTAAAACCATCATCGATGGCTCGACTAACTTACAATCGAATAACAGTGTCGTTATTGAAACCACTAAATCTTAATTATCTAATTATTGCCGTTGCTATACGTTATTCGACCCCCTCGTGCATTCGTTGTTTCAAGCAATGAACGTTAAATAAATCTCTGTTCGAAACAATCGTCAAAGTATTTATATTCGAAGAGAAAATTACGCGATTTCCTTTCTTCGGTAAGCGTGCGATGTCTACACAGTCTGCCAATCGATACTCGTTTACTAATATTTCACATGACAACGAGCCAAAACCGCGCTGCTGCGAAATATGAAATCAAATCTGCATCTCGCACCACGTCACGCGGCCAATATTTCATATTCGACAAATGAACGGTTCGGCTTAATTCGATATCATCAGTGTGATAAAAATATCATATTTAGAGAAATGAAAATCAGATCGTTACAACCAAATTCGCCACTCGTGTATAAAGCGAGAAACGTGAAGAGAGTAAAGAAACGCTTTGACGAAGAACATAGAATGGAGGAAAGAATAAAAGGTTGTTCGTCTGAAAACGATATAACTTGCTATATTTGCAGATTCGAACCGGTAGATAGAGATCTTCATCCGCCTCTGGGCACTGCTACCGGCAGCACCATACCACCGCAGCCTTTGAGACCAGCACCTCAACCAAGGCCAACTTCACGTCCAAGGCCATCACCGCTTCAAACCTCCAGCACAGTAGACTACCTGAGAATGCAAGAAGCTGGCCCGGTACCTCTGACACCGCCGCCATCGTTGCAGAGAGCACCGAACCCATCGAGGTCGAACGGCCCGTCGGTCTTTCTTTTCCAGAGCGAGCCCATGAAAAATTATGGTCTACATCAAGCATCGAATGACCACGGTTCGTTTAGATTCGACGGCGAGAAACCGAACACCATGACGAATGAGAATACGTACGGCTCGCAAAATCACATCGACGCAAGACTGAGATACGAATTCGAGGAAGAACCGAGCAGAAAAGAGCAGAATAGGCACAATCCTTACAGGCAATTCGATACCGGCCTCGAATCGACAAGAATTAGGTACGGTGTACATGGTGTACCTATAGCTACGCTAGATGGGAAAGGGGACGAGGACAACAACACGAGCTACGGCAGTTACGACATCGTTCAAAGGGGTCACATAATACGGCAACATGTCCGGAATGATTCGAGAGGTTCGCCAAGCAGTTTCGATATGACGAATTCTTCGAATGCCGCCAGCCAGACTATCATGGGATCGATATACGGATCCGAGGAACTATCCAAGATGCTTCGCAGCACTCAGAGTCTCGGCAACGACCTCGATCGTAAGAGCAACGAGATGCAAAGCATCGAGATGACGCCCTTTACAAGTTCCAGCCTTCAGGACGATATCAGCCCGTGCTACCTGTTTCGCGAGAATCAAGGGTTGCAAAAGGTCTCGCAGTATATTCAGAGCTTACCCGACCTTCCTATATACGACTCGATCAACGAGCTCGGACTCCATCGAGATCAAGATCGCATCCTCTACGATGACACGATTCAAACATCGATCAACGCGTTGAAGGTCAACAGTGAGGCAGCTTCCAGTCCGATACCACCGCCACCCGCGCCACCTGACCCACCGAAAGATGTGCCAAAGAAGAACGGGCAGACAACCGGCGAAAGAATATTTAACGCTCTCAGATTGGTCACGTCTCACGGCTACATCGACGCCTCGGAATTTTACAAGTATACGTCAGATTGATCATTCTGCGAAGAAAAAAAAGAAAAAAAGAAAGGAAAGAACGTATTTCGTACGAATAAATATTAACAATTTTGTTCTTGATTGTTATAGCTCAGTCGTATCCTCGGCACAACAAGTTCAACGTTTCACCTTCCCATCGAGATCTCCGTCGTTGGTGGTGGAGGATAACTCCACTACTAGGTTGCACGATGAAGTTCAGGACATTTACGCGGAGAACGATTCCGATGTGATAGGTCCTGACGGCTCTAGGCGTAGCTCCGATCTTTACAGTCCTGAACTCAATTTAGAAGCACATAGAACTGCACAAGAGGTAGTATGCGTCGAGTCCAGGAAGACTTTAGAATATTGTTAGAATTTTAATCATCGTATTAAATCTTTACGATTTTAGGTGTACAATAGTTTACAAGATCCACCGTCGTCGCCGTTGTTAGTTAAAGATCACGGTCAAGAGGTTTACACGTATATGACTGACCCCAGCTTCACGAGAACCTCAGAGGTACGACTATACTACTATATCGATCTTGGTTATATTTTAAACTTTATTCGACGAATCGTATCATCGTGTGTGTATATATATATATATATATATATATATATATATATATATATATATGTCATTTTACTTTCAGGATATTTTAAACAGTATCGAGCAAAGAAAAAAAAGTATGGAGAGATTGAACGGTATCCATGAACTCAACGAACTCGATGACGCTGACTCGTTAAGGTAGCCTTCGATATACGATAACTTGGCCGATCTGTCTTAAAAAGCAAATTAATCTCCAACTTATTTCACAGAAAACGAAACAGTCACGACTTTTTTGTCGCACTGGAGGAAGCGCAATTGAAGCGAAAGTTCTCTCAGGTACAATTTCACTTTCGGATATATTGATTTTCTGTTATTCAAATATAATTTCATTCGCAGGCATTCGTCACAAACTACACGATGAACGATTACAATGACATCAATCCCGGAAGTCGTCGTGGACCTCAGGGACCGGATCCAGAGCCACCGCCGGACGAATCGAACCTAAAAAGGGCAATAAGCTGCGAAAGTGTATGCTCGGATACCAGTGTAGTGTTAAACGATCTCGAAGAAGCACCTGTCGTCGGTCATGTGTGCGTCGGTGTCCAGTACGACAGATGGGGTGGCCGAGGTGCTGATAGCGAGGGTGATCTCGCGGTCAGCGTTCTCGAAGCCAGAGATCTCGTCACCTCGGATGGGCAACCTGCTCAAGATACCTTTGCCAGGTTTGAACATTTCGTCAAGTTTATTACGTTTGATACTGATTAGATTAATAATCCGACGAACGAAATAATTCCCAGGCCCGGGATTAAATTATATCAGGGCAAAGATCGCAGAAATATCTAAATTTGATCGTTTCAGGATCGAATAGTTCTTAGATTTTGTGAAAAATTTATTTTTATCGATTATTATTGCCTATTATTGCACAACCGATTATTAGTTAGCGAATAATTTGTAAAGCGCAATATAGCGTACACGCCGCAAACATGAAAGGGTTAAATATTACATATCCACCATAGAAAGAAAGATAGTTAAATTTAATTAACCGTCGATACTTATTTATTCTTTTAGAGTTTGTCTGTTACCGAACAGACAATTACACGTGAAAACCCGGCTGTATAGAGGCAGTCCGTCGCCTAGTTATCAAGAAAACTTTTTGTTCCCTCTGGACGATGGTCCCACTGGAAGAACTCTTCTCGTCGAAGTATGTTATTTTAATTAAAGTAATTCGAAATATGTAAAATGCTTGATAAGCGATATTATCGGCATGGGAAATTTTTAAGGTATTTTCTGACGAGACCAGTATAGGTGATGGTACATCCCTCATCGGAGAAGCTAGGTTACGTCTAGGACCCGCCTCAAGAGCACCTGCAACTACGTGGTTACCACTTCTGGGATCAGCTTTGCCCACGCCAAGACTTGGAGAGTTGATGTTCTCTTTGAGCTACTTGCAAACGGCCGAAAGACTCACCCTGGTGGTTGTGAAGGCTAGAAATTTACACGGTGTCAGTGCCGTGACCGGTGATTTCTTCGTTAAGGTAATAAAGTGCTTGTTTCTCATTGTAATCTCAACGTACGCACCGAGCTGTGTCTAAGAAGTAACGAGACTGACCCTGTAAAAATGTTCATACGTCACTAAATGAAAAATGTACATTGTCCCCTTAAAAATAGTTCCCTCGAGGATCTATACACATAAGCGCGAAGAAAGAAAGATAAGATTTATTATATTATATAAATTAAACATTTTCAAAATTAAATAGGCTAACTAAAATTATTGCGATCACGTATCATAGATCCATAGATACTGATTGATCATTGAATGACGCATTTACTATGTTCCAAAGGTTTACTTGCTGCAACAAGGGAAAAAGATCCACAAGAAGAAGACATCTGTGAAAAAGGGAGAGGAAAGTCCAATCTTCAACGAGGCAATTATTTTTAACGTACCCAGTCATATTCTGCAGGTTTCGAATAATTTTTAATTATCAAATTTGTTAGGTATTGTGAGAAATACATGCTAATTTCTTCAACCTAATTTCAGAACATACAGATAAGGCTAACTGTAGCGGAAGTAAACAATGAACAGGGTGTAAATTCGAAGCCGTACTCCGTCGGACACGTTATCGTGGGACCTACGTCAGCAGGACGAGCATTCGTCCATTGGAGACAAATGTTGGCTGCTCAAAGACGCCCTGTCGCCATGTGGCATCCGCTCAGAAAATGAAAGGATCGCGTAGGATGTTGGCAAAGCGAATATATAATATAATAGAACGAAAATCTGCACGGATTTAAAGTATACTGGGAGAACGGTAGGATTACGTAGACACGATGTTGTAGTGAGTCATCCTGATATTCGTCCGAGTTTTCAGCCGTTCACTTTTAAAAAGCATTAGCTACTTTCCCATACTTCAACGTATTTTCTTTGAGATTAGAGCAACATTGCAAATTACGATATAGAAATTTCAATCTTTCAAATAGGAGAATTCTGATAAGCATTTTCGATTTTCGAGGTCTTCCTATTTTTCAGAATATTTCCATTCAACAGAAAGAAGCTTGAGAAGGAAATGAAGTTACGTTTTTTCAAAATAGACCGTTCGAAACTGCGTGATCTTTTAGAATAACCCAATAATACACGGTATTAATTAATAGTCTATTTCTATTAACAAAAAGAATATAGAAGAGAGAGAAAAGAATATAGATGATTTTGTTGACCTTTGAAAGGAACGATCACGTGCAATTCGTTGGATTTATTGTATATAAATTCGTGAATTTACAGGGTGCTGACAAACTTAAGGCCTCAATGCGAAAGATTTTTCTATTCACGTTACGATTACTTGTAAGTATTTTACCGAATGTCCAGCTTTCTCTCTTTAACCGTTCTCCTCTATGCTCTAACGAGGAAGCACGCTCATAAACGTGTGGCGACACGTTGCAAGCAGAAACATGACAATTCAACAAAATCTACAATTCATCGTTTTCGATTTGATGGTATAAAATTCTCAATGTCAAACTCGTATCCTATCGTACATGTACTAAATGGATGTACATGATATGTTGTTTCGTCTAATGATAAGATTCGAATTGACGGCTCCGTGATTAAAGCTCACACGGTTTGCTCCAACGTGAATCACGACACAAGATTATCGTTAAAATGGAAGATAAAGCAGATAAGCAAAATTGTAAGAAACGTGAGAATCAATCGGGATGTAACACGGAGCTGATATCAATCATTTCAGACTGATATATCGATATCAAAAGTCATCGTCAAGCACAAATCGCTGTAGGTTCTAAATGGATCCACATCGTTCTCCATAACGCGTGCCCCTCCACGAGGAAGGTTCGAACGAACTTTGTGACGAGACCGCCAGGTTTTTGCTACGAGGCTCAAATATTTGTATCGAGATATCGTATACGGCCGGCGAATGTCAAAGCCAAGGAATATCCTTTTTGCCTTTATTCGTCTGATTCATTCCACGAGTGAATTAAACATCAAATTGCACACGAAATTATGCACAAACCAATCCGTAAGAATTAGCGATGGCATTAAAAAATGTTTTCTCCTCTTCTTTCTCAGTTTCTTTTCCTTTGCAAAGGAATACACGTATAAACCGATACATTTTAGACAAGGTTAATCGAACCTTCCTTACGTGTATAAAGAAATGTCCATCAGAGACATCTTCTGTATGTATTCCGTATGTACCTATGTTGATATTAGTTAGAATGCAGTTTATTTCTTTTTCGAGAGAAAGAAACTACCCTTTTCCACGTCGGATAATCATCGTGTTCTTTAACGCCAGAATTCATTATCAGTTTTTGTACGATACTTGTGAAAAACAAAGAAAACTTTTCTTTTCTTTTTTTCTTTTTTTTTTTATTTTTCGTGCCTCTATTCTGGCGTATCGATGTAACCTTGCTCGTTGTTCGTTGAATGACTGGCTACATAGTTACAGAGGAATAAAAGAAATTGAAGAAAAAAAAGAAAAAAAAAAAAGAAAAAAGAGCAAGTAAAAGAAACAAGAAAATGTTGCGCCGCAATTAAAAGATTCATTGCGACATTGAAAAATTTATGAACGATGGAAGCTCTGTTTCAGGGTTTTATCAAGATGTAAATGTTGTTGTTCCCAATGAACTGTTAATGTTTGTACAGAGTTTATTAACGACGTACTCGACGTGCAGAGCATTCTTTTCCAAACGTGGACGATTGATCGCAATTCTTGATTATATTCCTCTCTCCCCTAACGACCAACGATCATCCTTTTCACATTTCTTCTTCCTCTTCTTCCTCTTCTTCTTCTTTTTCCTCCTCTTCTTCTTCTTCTTCTTCTTCTTCCTGTTCCTTCTTTCTTCTCGGACAGTCTGTCCATCTCCTTTTGTTATTTCATTTCGACGATCAAATGGTTAACCTCGATTCCTTTCTCCTCTTTCCTGTTCGCGTTCGTGACAGTACTTGGCACATGACCGAATTACACCATCTTCAAACAATGCTTGGTCGATGCAAATCTGTTGCCGGTTGTTTATACGTACACGGTACAGTTCATAAAAGAAATCGTACGTCGACTTAATCCTACAAAATTTGCACCATTACGATTCCATCGAGCGTTCGAGGTTACGATATAATTGGACAACGTTATCATTTGGTCGAAATTATTTGTGCGGAATGTCATTGAAATTAGGTTAAAGGTACGAAAACAATTATTCTTGTGATTTGACATGAAAAATGAATATTTTATTAAAATGTTTTTCTTCGTCGTTAATGTTAATTGATATTATCATCGTGATTGGATGATGCGTGCTGTTCGAAATACAGAAGAATGTTCATGGAAATCTTAATTTATAATTAACGATACGTTTATAGATCCGACAGAGATGGAAAACCACGCGATGCTTCGACTAACGGGATCGTTAACGCAAATCGAACGAATTAGATAGCCTTTCGGACCTCATAGTCTATTCTATACCTATAAATTTTGTACCTCTTCGTACACGATAAAATTTAACAAACCTAACTCTTCGTATTACACGTACACATTACGCATACGCCACGTGTATATATACATATACAACATCTATATATATGTATAGTTACATTACGAGAAAATTTTACACTCTATATTATACATTTTTTGTCATAAATTGCCGACTATTTAAATCCATACTTATGAACTTATTCAGGATATTTTCTATCGCTAACTTACTATGGGACTAATATCGCTGAACTCTCATTAACTCCATAACTATATTTGTAAATTATCCATCGTGAACGATATGTATCTCTGCATCGTTTCATACAAAGTGGTCAGCGAGAACGATTGCGATTAATTATTACGTGCATACATCGATCGTAACTTGAACGATTTTTAATGCCGATGAAATTAACTATCAACAATCGATTCACGAAATATTGAGTATTTCTTCATTCTTCAAAATTCAAAAAATTGTACAAAATCAAGAGCATTGGCGGATAAAGGGAAATTTTGGATCGCAAGTTCGATCCAGTTCGAGTCAAATCAATCGATTCCTCTTTTCCTTCAAATACAACTCGTAGATAGCTCTTAATGAAAAAGAAGACGGAAGAGAAAAACGAGAAAGAAAAGAATGGAAGAAAACGACTCGACGCGACGAAGCTAAATCAATTGGATCGTCCTCGCGTTCCACTCTGTTCTCATGAAACCGTACGTAGTACGTATGTATAATCTGTATACATGTAAGTCAAATTACCATTCAAAACACTGTTGTATATCAGCACAAAACCGATCTTTTATTCTTAATACCAACGTGGCGCACACGCGCCCGCACACACGCGTAGGTGGAATTGTTCACGTACGTCTGTCTGCGCCCGTGTACGCATATGTTACGGATACGTATTACTAAGTTTTACTGTTAAAAACTGGAATACATTGGACGTATGGCGCAGAACGATGAGACAGGGAGAGAACAATATTGAAGGCATTCAATAGCTTGCTTCTCGTTTACCAGAATTTAGTTTTGTCAGGGGCTAGCTGTAGACGAAATTAAGAGAAACAGAGCGAACGAGAATAAAAAGAGAGCGAGCGTAGATTTGGAGCGGAAGCGCGAGAGGGACGAGGGGGGCAGAGAGAGAGAGAGAGAGAGAGTGAGAGTGAGAGAAAGAGAGAGAGAGAGAAAGGAGCATGCAAGGGACAAGAGAAAATGAAAGTGAGGGAACGTGGACAAACGAGAGAATGGTAAAGAGAACGCGAGGAAAGAATAGCGTGAAAGATAAGATAAGAACGAACGATCATCGGATAGGGGAAAGAAGGGAAAAAGGAGTGATGATGACAATAATAATGCCAATGCGATTCGTACTGCAAACGATACAGTTAAACACCTTAATAATAGAACTCGCCGATATGCATATATGTATGTATGTATGTCTTAAATAAGTTTTATTAGTTATATTCAAAGAGTACTTTCTTATACTCTTGCTTAATTACGCGCGAGTTCAATTCAATATTTTACATTGTTAATCAGTTCTATACACAGAATGTTCTATCTCGAAACATTCTATGTCTGTATAAGCGTTATCATTTATTTTATCACGCCGATGTAATAATATTTTCTCGCGGCACAGCTGTTTCACTCACTCCATCTTACGTTCTTTAGGATATTATTGATTTATATTCTAGATCATGTATCGTTAATCACGTATAAAATTTTTATTAATCAGAAAATCAGGATTCGTGAGAGAAGGAATTACGATGCCTTATAATAATTTAGAAATCGCGATCAGAATTGTAGGACGAATCGCAACGCGTAGCCGTTGCATGAGCGTATATGATTCATACAAAAATACTATAAAGTTTAAATTGTTTTATATTTTTGTTACGCCTCTCTGTGATATAATAAGGGCACATTCACCTCACCCTGTATATGCATTGGTCTTTGTATCTTATCGACTAAGGTGAAGAACTTTACGAAGAACAATCCTTGCCAAGCCCTTCCTAATTACATTTCGGATTATGCTCGTGCGTACCGTCGCCAGATTCATAAATCGAATCAAAAACCGTGCAAATTTAAACGATTATTAAAATATTCAAGCAAGTTACTGACGCTATCCTGCTTAAATGAACTTAAGGGAATTGTTAAAGCGTTTATGTAGTACTTCGACAGACGCTGAATCGTTTAAAGTAACCATATATGAAGTATTGGTAATGATTTTCAACGATCCATACCAATAAATGTTTTAATTTACTAATGATTTTAATAATTATTGTTTTATCGATGTTAAGGAAAGAACAGTTACAAACAAATTAATTAAGAATCTTTTTTGAAATCTATTTCACGTGAAAAAGTTCATTCTCCTCGTATGTTGGAAAAATCTTTTTATTTGTTATTATTCAGTTTACAATAGAAGAGTAAACAGAACGAATGTAAACGAAAACTTAACAAAATCAATTCCGATAAAGTAATTTTGATTTATTCTGCCTGCAATTACTTGTTAACGAAATAAACGAAATCTAAGAATAAATTACCCATATATCATTAAATAGTTCGATTCGATCGTGTGTGTAATTTTGCTCTTCAGTTTTTACGATCTCTTCATGTTACATTTAAAAGTATGGTGTATTTAAAAGTATAGATTCATTGAGCGGAAAATGTATATGGAAATTTGTATAGATTTAAAATTATTAATTTTAATAATAGTAACATATCCCTTAAGATAAGGTACGTTCGAGCTTGTGCTTGTGAAAGGTATAACGTGTATTGTTACACATTACATTATGCTATATTAATTATAAACAAACGAAAAACAACCTTACGCTAAAATCTGTGAAAAAAAATATATTACAAATGAAAAGGTTAATCACTATACAAAATCGTGTAATGTAACAAGTACACGGGGAATCACGTACTATTAACTAACTATACATACATGATCATTGTTAATCATGGTTGCGATTCTATTTACACGATTCGTTTACTGAATAAATTCCAAACAAATATATTTAAAGTAACAATTAATGTCATCTATTTCGTGATTATCACCTTGAATTCCTGTATAAATTTTTGTCTAATATACCCATATATAATTTTGCAAGTTGTCCTAATTTCAATCTTTAAATTACTTAAAATGAAGTGAATATTTTAAATTACATAAAATTGCAATTGTTAGTACTAATTACATTGTCGAAAGCAAAAAGCTTACAAAATAAAATCAATTGTTACATCGACTGTCAAATTTATGGTATTCTGCTATTAGAAAACGCTTAGATAAACAGAACATAAAATATATCAACGATTTAGCGTTATAGTGAAGGTAAATTCTAACGAAATCGAAGGACATCTTGCGGTTAGAATACGTCAAAATTGCCAGTAAGACAGTTTATGCCCGAGATAAAACTGTTTTCTACGTGTCTTTGTAACACTCTTGATTCTGCATCTTAATCTTTAGAAATAATGAATAGATTTGAATACGCTGATTCTCGACTACTTCCGAATGAAATTTATATAAGACGCGATGTTAGCATATGCATATACGATGGTGATATCAAGGTATGTATATTAATCGTAACATCAAAGTAAAACATAACCTTCAACTTTTTGACAGACAAATTTTGAAAGTGGTGAATTAGTACTTACCAGCCACAGATTTCTTTGGGGAAGACCTGGTGATATATCACGCGGTCATACATGCCTTTCGTTATCCCTTCGTCATATAGTTTTCTTCGAGGAAGAAATTCCCGGACCATTTTCCTTTGGACGCAGTAAAAAAGTTGTTATACACCTTTCTGAAGCTCCGATAGGTATATTACAATTATTAGAAGAATATATTTGTAAATCAAGCTACGTAATAATGCTAATACTACATTTTGATTTACAGATAAAATGCCTGGTCCGTTGGATAATAGCGTATGCAACTATATTAAATTCTCGTTTAAAGAAGGTTTGGATCCAAATTTTCATACACATTTGTCCGATGCTATTACGAGACGAATTTGGGAATTTACACCAATCGTGCCTCTGGAACATCCTGATAGCAACACAAAAAATAGCAGAGACATTAATAAGCCTCTGCCACAAATAAAGACAAGAACCGGTATCATAGGTATTGAAAGAAGCCTTCAGGAACAACAGAAAGCAACAGACGAAAGCATATCAATGGCTTTTCAAGATCTTAAGAAGCTCATGGAAGTAGCCAAAGACATGGTTTCCATTTCAAAAACCATCTCGGCAAAAATACGGGTGACTCTCAACAAGATTACTTTGTAAAATTGACATTCATAATCAAAGACCATTGCAGGAGAGACAAGGAGATATCACAGAGGATGAAACGGTTAGATTTAAGTCCTATTTAATGAGTCTTGGCATTGATGACCCTGTTACCAGAGATGCGTATAAAAGTAGTAACGAATATTTCAAGCAATTGGCAAAACAACTTTCAAATATTTTAGAAGAGCCAATTAAAGTTAATATTCCTAGTAATCGTTACTAAATTTATAATACGTGATAGATATTTAAGTAATTTCATTCCGCAGGAAGTTGGGGGAATGATAACATTAACAGATGTTTATTGTCGTGTAAACAGAGCTAGAGGCTTAGAACTTCTTTCACCAGAAGATTTACTAAATGCCAGTAGACAACTAGCATCTTTAGGTTTACCTATAGTATTGAGAGTGTTTGATAGCGGAGTTATGGTTCTTCAGTCTCGATCTCACGATGATAATGTCATAGTTGATGTTATAGCAGATCTAGTAAGTAAATACGTTCGAATAGTTTTTGTATAAAACTTAACTTTATTTATTTTTTACAGATAAAAGAAAGAGGATCTCTAACAGCAGAAGAACTTGCTCAATCAGAGGGTATATCGGTCCTTTTAGCGCGCGAAAGACTATTAGTGACAGAAAAAAGAGGAAAAGCATGTAGAGACGATACAATTGAAGCTTTAAGATTTTACCCTAATTTATTTTTGGGAAAAAATGATTAACACTGCCAATTTGCTCACTGCCATCATACGTATTGCTTTCATGATGTAAAAAATAACTTAAAATCTCCTATATTCTTTATGCTTTCACATATAGAATTGCATTATGTTGCAATATAAAATGAATCAAAACTAAAAAAATATTAAGCATTGCCATATATGCTATACCAACGATGCATCGATTTGAAAGGGAAACAAAATCTGTAATGTATTTTTTTGAAATCAATACTTATTTTAATCGGAAATAATTTTTGTAAATGTCCGAATGATCAACTTATAAATATTACATTGAAACCAGTAAAATGAAACCATTAAGAATTCTTTATGAGAGTATGTACATAAGTAAATATATTATTCAATACATGTACACGCATTTGTAAATAAATATTTTACTTGTTGCAATAACCCGAAATACTGTTTGCGAATTCGAGTGAATAAACCGGAAATAACTAGTATAAGTAAGTGAGATATCGATGATCACAGATTATAATACACGTATAAATGTAACGCGTACTTATCGATGACATTCCGTGAAACTAATTCTCAAGGCTGGTAGAAATAACGATGGCATTCTCGCAGATATAGAATAAATACGACATCAAATATCTGCTTTCGTTTGTCAACGAATTATGAGAACAACTAGAAAAATTAGGCTTAACTTGCAACTGTAGTGACATATATTTAGTGGTTTTAACAGGTTGGTAGTGGTTTAACAGGTTATAAATTATTATAAACTGTTGTAAGCATTGATGTACAATTATAAGAAGATCACAGTCATGAATTGGTCGTAAATAAGATCAAATTAATAATTATGAGGTAATATCTGCACCGTAGCAGATATTAAAAGTCATTGAAAATATTGGCTATTTAAGAATTCCGTGTACAAGTTGGCGAAAAATAAACTAGGGACCATAGTGCCTAATTCTTCCACCGTGTGAAATCAACTTTTTTAAGACGTTAATCTTTTAAGTGAAGATTGGTCAATACAAAAGTGGAAATTAAGATATTAATTTGATAAGATTACTACAGTAATGCGAAATTGTTTATGAAAATCAGCAATTAACTAACAATTAGTAGCCAATGGCTGAACCCGTTGCAATACATCACGTGATCGTTCTCGTTCACTACAATTCACTCGACTCGTTCGACAAACTTTACAATTTTGGTTTAAGGCTAGAATAAGAAAAAGATACTTTTATCGTGGTATAAGAAGCATTGTCTACAATTGTGATGTCACAGCGATATGATTGAGTGAATCTCTTGAAATTCGGAACACGCTATATTTCTTTTTTATCATAAACGATATAAATGTTAATAATATTTATACGTTATTGAGCGTGTTCGTTATACCTTTAAGAAAATAAAACTCACTTCACGTACAAAATGGCTTTACCTCCAAACTATAAGCAAGTGGCAATGGCTACTTCAAATATTGTTGCATCTAATCGTAAGTGTTGTTAACCTTAAATTGTTTAATTATATCAAATACCGCCTTTTCCTTTTTAATCTGTACGTATTAAAAAAGAAAAGAAAAAGAAAAAAGTTATATATATATATATATAATAACTACATTTCAGAAAGACTCAGAGCCTCTGGTGGAAGTAGTAGTAGTTCAACCAATAGCGTAAGTAAATTTCTCATGTAAATGAGCTTATAGACGTTTCAAAATGTAAAACTAATTTTTATAACAATCTATAGAAAGATGCACAAAGCCCATTTATTCAAACGCCTCATAGTCATCCAGGATTTACACCGCAAAAAGTTGGGAAAAATACAAACGTACGTACCTTTTAAATATACATAATATAAATATTTAATAAAATCATGTTGAAATTGTAACACTACTTTTATAAATCTATCAAGATTTTATTTCATGTTAATATCGAGTAGGCTGATTCTCGTATGCCCAAACCACCCAAGCCACCAGAAAAACCTCTTATGCCTTATATGAGATATAGCAGAAAAGTTTGGGATCAAGTGAAAGCTCAAAATCCAGAATTAAAATTATGGGAAATAGGAAAGATTATTGGACAGATGTGGAGAGATTTACCAGAGGAGGATAAAACAGAGTTTATCGAAGAATATGAAGCTGAAAAGGTAAAGATCATATATACGGATACTATTTTTATACAACTGTAAAACTAGATATTAATACTACTTGAATTTCAATAGGTTGAGTATGAGAAAAGTTTAAAAACTTATCACAACTCGCCTGCGTACTTAGCTTACATAGCAGCTAAAAATAGAGGAAAATCTGGTAAATATTTTACATTAGTAAGTAAATAAGTATACTACATATTTATATTACATTCTTAGTACAATATATCGTTATTTTTATCATAGCATTATGCGCCGCACAACAAAATAACGATGATCGAGAAAGTCATGAGCGTTCTTCAGGCAGTACCAAAGGACAAGCAGCGCAAGATAGAAGAATAGATATTTTACCTGCAGAAGATGATGATGGTATTATAAATTTATATAATTCGGACAAGTAAAAGTTATATAAATGATTTTTTTATTTTGCAGATCAAGATGATGGATATTCCGTAAAACACGTTGCGTACTCTCGATATACTCGAAACCATCGTCTTATTAACGAGATATTTAGCGATACCGTAGTTCCGGATGTTCGCTCGGTTGTTACTACACAACGAATGCAAGTATTACGACGTCAAGTACAGTCTTTAACAATGCATCAGGTATATACATACAATAAAAGAGGAGCTAATTTTTAATTAAATTAATGTAATATATATTACTTTAGCTAGTATATCGTGGCATTGAATGTTACAGAAAAAGCTCGAAGCTGAATTGCAACAAATAGAAGAAAAATTTGAAGCAAAGAAACGTAAATTTATCGAGACAAGCGAAATATTTCAAGAAGAATTGAAGAAGGTAGGTTGTCATTTTTAATAAGATATGTTCCATTAATTATTACTTGATAATTATTCAAATACCCAAGCCAAACGTGCCTCTTTTAGCATTGTAAACCAGCTGTAGATGAAGAAACATTCAATAAGATGGTGGAACGACAATACGAAGCGCTTAGGCGAGATAGATTAAAAGGTGCAGAAGAAAATCGCTCGGATGGACCTGCATCCAGCGAATCAACTCCAAATTCTACTCCTACTCCAACTCCTGCTTCTATTAACGATGAAACACCATCCGATGTAAGTACTATTTGTAACGATTGTTATTGTTGATGCACAATTATCGTTACGTATTGCTATTTCCTTGTAGGTTCCTGATCATGATGCAATTGATAAAAAAACAAATGGAACTGAAAAACTTAATAATGAAATTAAAAAGGAAACATCCTCACCACCATATACTGAAAATAAAGCAGAACCTTCATCAGCTCAAGGAAATTCTAATCAACATACATCCAATACTGGAATGTACAGTGGAACTATTAGTCCATTACAGCAGCAGCAGCAGCAGCAGCAGCAACAACAACAAACTCCGCCGCCGCCGCCACCACCACCACCACCACCAGCACAACAGCAGCAGCAACAACAACAACAACCACCACCGTCTTCACAACCGCAATCACAACAACAGCAGCCACCACCACCAACTCAACATCATCAACAACCACCACCAATTCAACATCAACAGCAACCGCCGCCGCCACCACCACCAACTCAACATCAACAGCATCCACAACAACAACAACAGCAGCCACCGACGCAACAATCACAACCATCTTCTTTACAATCACAGCAACCTACTATTACTACTACTACTACTACTACTACCACTACTACTGCTGCTACTACTACTGCTACAGCAGCAGTTTCTGCTAACACTAATGCACCTGCAAATGCAAACGCAACGGCAAATACGCCGAATATGCCTCCTGTTTCTTCGCCAGCTCCTCCTATACAACATAATCCTCATCAACAAGGAATGTTAGCTAATCACTCAATACCGCCTCATCAAGGAACCCAGGGAACACAGGTGCTTCCACCTCAAGGACCAGTTTCTAATCCACATACACCGCAAATGATTCCACCGAATCAAGGCTATAGTCAACAATATCAACCAGGACCTACACAGCAGGCTCAAAATGTTCCACTAGCCCCAAGACCTCCTCATCCATCCTATGCTTATTCCCAGCAACAACCATATCATCAACCATATCCTCAATACGCACATCCGTATTACCATCAACCATATTCGCAATATTCACCACATACTATGGGCCGTCCTCACGCCCATGGCCCTCACAGCCCGCACAGTCCTCATTATCATCCACAATCTCCTCATGCCGTTGGCGAAAATAATACTACTAACAACAGCGTACCGGGTTCAAGCAACGCTTCCGGACCAACTTCCGATGCTAGTAATTCATCTTACTCTCCAGCATCGGGACATTGTGAAAATGAACGTTCCGTTCCTTCAGAAAATCAGGAAGGCCAAGCAGATATTAAATCAGGATCTGGTTAATTATTTTTTATAACCGCATACGATTCTATCTATTCCCTTATAGATTTCCCTTGATTTTATGTAAACTGTAAAATTACAGTCAAATAATATCGATGCGTTTAAACAGTTATAATAAATTTGTCATATACATTCAGTTTGTATAATAAAGACGCATTGTCAATCTTTCTTTTTTATTTATAAGAGTAATTTCGTAATTGGAATTATCACTTCACAGCATCATCTCATCTTCAAAAATGTTACAAAGTGCATTCATACAACGATCGGTATATCCGTATAATACACCTTGGGCAATGTACATCAGTCTTCTATTTCACAGATTTCATTTGCCAAAGTCCATCGTTTAAGTAATGACAATTTTCTATACCTATTCCTTTGTTCACCTTAACTCTGTAAATTACATTGTTATAACGCACGGAGCAGACTTCATATTTTTCACACATTCTATACCAGGTTTCTTTTACTTACATATCATCTGTTGACAATGTAGTAACACCCACAGCTAAAGCATGTTGCTTGCCCTCTGCCATAACAGCCTATATTTCAAGTTAAGAATTTAATATGCTCAATTAATTTTGGAAACTAGTAAACAAAACCTCATTCTAGTTATTTCAACAAAGGATACAACGACTGTTCCCTTTTCTACGGGTGTCATCTTTGCACCTTTCGACGTTAAACCAGGACACATAATGTTAGCTCCACTAAGAACAAACCTGATGGCACCTTTATCAACTTGTTCCATTGGTAAAAAAAATGGGTCTAGAATGTTTAAATTTTGTGTCGAAGCAAAATAAATTGTAAAATACAACGATATTTTGTTTGAAATTAACTTTCTATTAATCAAACTTTGTTTCGTCTTATTTATCGTAGAAACATATCGCTTACATTTGTGTAACAATCTTAAAGTGGGCATCCAAGGTCCTTCACGTTGACGAAAGAACAAAAGATCTCCTGCCGCATTTACTATAATCTCTATATGGTCGTGACTAATCACAAAAATAAACACAAACAAAATCACCTAATACTAAACGTAAAATCCATTACTTTTGAGAAAGCTTACCATTTTATAATTCGAAAAGCATCTTTCTTTGGAACGATAGCATCTATATGACCGTCTAAGTGAGGATAAAGCTCCAAAAGCTTCGAACGAATTCCCTTTTGAACCGATGATTTCAACTGTTGTATACCGGAGACACTATCTTTTTCATCGAATCTAATAAGATATCGAAAGCAATATCATTATATTATTATCGTTAGAAAAAGGTTATGTTCTTATAAGAGACAGAACGTCATACGTACTTTTTAAACATTTTTCTCCCCTTTATAAAATAATATCGAACGTTGCAGAATTAGCGTATCAGTGTACAAAAAACTACATTCAATTAATTATTAATTCTTGATGTTAATTTTAATTTTTCAAAAGTTTAAGCGATAACCGGTATATGCAACGCGTGAATTTCAAGCTGTAGTACCATATAAATACAAATACCGATCAATGCATGTACATTGGCACGTAAGTGTGTGTATATATATATATATATATATATATATAAAATCGTGAAATATAATTATACGAGGGAAAGTTATTTTTTTTTTTTTTGAATGTAATATCTTAGATTTACACTTATTTCGAATTTTACTGACTACCGTAATTACATACTTGCTGGTTATAATTTTTCAAAGTTTCACTTCCCTAATGGTCTAGTTAGGGGATAGTAGTAGCTCTGCTAAAACTATATCGTCGCGATAGGATGGAACAAGGACGATACGTTGATCGGGTCTTTTATACGGGTTAAATTAAAATTTCGAAAGTACCAGAATAGTTTATTGTAAACGGGCAGTGGTGGACGATCTGAGCTCTACGTAGTTCATGACCGACATCTTGACCGCGGTGACTCTCGGCTGTATTACGAGCGTATTTTTGATAGTAGCGGAATCTTCCGCATGGTGGAAGCTGCATGGCGGAAAAACTAACGAGACTAATAATAAAATCAATGAATTAAAAAAAAAAAAGAGTTATAGGCAAATATCTTATAATATACAGTGGCATAATCTGCAATTTATTCTAAAATAATTGATCCGAGCAGAATATATTATAAAAGAAGATTGCTGAATATGATAGACATTGTCGAATACTATTTGAATAAAATCATTTAGTTAATTTACATAGAATTTGATACTTCTTCAAGCCTAATAAATCCTTCGATAAATCTAACGAAGAATATTATTCGCTACATAATTAATATCTGTATCACGTACAGCGATGCAAACGATATTGAAGAAAAAAGAGACATTTTATGTTACAACTATAACGAGTAAATTTACTCGTTTAACTTGAGAGGAATTAAAAAAGAACCTGACTTTTAAGTAAGTATTGAATAAGAATTTTAAACATCGCATACAGTGATGTGTTATTCAAGAAAAAAAACATTTTATTTCGTAATTAACACGAGTAAATGAACGAATATCGATAATATAATATAAC
This sequence comes from Bombus cullumanus, assembly GCA_014737535.1. NCBI lineage: Eukaryota > Metazoa > Arthropoda > Insecta > Hymenoptera > Apidae > Bombus > Bombus cullumanus. Next base: position 427 of record JACXIX010000055.1, on the reverse strand, counting down.
GCTTAATATGAATTTTTTCTGTCCGATTATTTACTACCTTAACTTATTTCACAGTAACGTCATCAACTGGCGTTAGGCTTTTTTTCCCTTTTTGTTCAAACTAATTGATAGTCGAAAACTAGTATTAAAGAAGTAAGAATTTTGTCTTAGCTTGTAAAAACTATTAAAATGATAAAAATGGATATCGTATTAAATTGCTGAGAGCGCCAATTTACGATAAAAATTAACAAATTGTTCAATTTGATTTTGTTATAATGGAAAAACCGTCTTTTACTATGTCAAAAGATCGTTACCGTTTGATTGACATTTCGACACCTTGTGAAAGTATATAAGGAACCCGGAATTCGCGCGCGAGCTCTTTTGTGCCTGAACTCCCGGAGAGTGAACATCGAAGAAGAATTTAAATATAAGGTAAATAAAAAAAAAT